>MOOZ01000317.1:716546-742235 GCA_002930495.1 Cecropterus lyciades
TGCAACAGCTACGTAACCTAACTTATATAGAGGTTACGTACAAGTTTAGTTTAGTAAGGTACTTTAAAGATAAGTTTAACTATGAATCCATAGATATAATAAAAAGAAATCTCTTTGTGTCTATACATTGAAATATTTAAAAAAGATTGTCATGTAGTCGTAACTAAATTGAAATATTATTATTTAATTAATACAATAAGTAAAATAGTATTAAATTCTAGACCTAGAAAAGGCTAGAAATACTTTAAACAACATATTCCCACAGCAAGTTACTCGCAGACAAGCTCTAAAGTATGCTTGAGTGGCTGTATATTACTAGTAAAGACCATTTTTGGACGCCTTTTTGTCACCTTCTGAACTTACTTCCTCACACTAAAATTTCCAATTTCTAAAATTGTGTCTAGACTCGAAATATAACTTAAGATTCATAATTTAAATATATTTCTGCCCGGGTATTCAAATTGGAACTATCTGTTAGTAGTAGAAGATAATATTATATAGCTCAACTAATTATATACCCACTTAGATACTGTATTTATTTATTTAAAAACGCATTTCAGTTTGCAAACGAATATCTTGAATCAAATTGATACTAAGCGCGGTGCTCACGTGAAAGGCGCTCGTTAAATGTTCAAATTATGTTCAATGTCATTTCAGTGTCTGCGAGGATCAACCATTATAATAGGTTTCCGTAGCAATAAAAATCACATGAAAATTCGAATCGTTTTTCCATTTAGTGACCTTCTCATTTGTCTCACCGCGAGGCAATAAACGACAAACATCTACTTGATAAATAGTGTAAGCCGCGGACAAACAAGTACATAGCACTGTATTTCATGTCAAAATTTATTTCCTAATTTTACTCTTTATACTTAATTTACGTACAAGTTTGTAATCTGCAACTGATAAAAGTAATTAATATCAACACGATAATGGTAATTGCACAAATTGCCTGTCTAAATTTTAACATTTTAAGAAACGCGTAAAATATTCTTCAGCCTATAGGATGGACGAAATTGGTATACATTAGCTTAGTGTGCCAAAATCATCATTGGATCAGTTGGTGTTATGGCCATCTAACAATATGTTGTAAAAAAATTACTCGTATGTACTCGTAACACTGATGTATACAAATTGTCAACGAATGTTTACAATATAGGTCGCAAACGTGTACGAATCATAGTGGAGGCGGATTATGACAAACTATAAAGGAAATAACGATACTGCATAAATTTGCGCATATGTCTGGTCGGTTCTTCAGTACAAACATAAGAGAGAAACAATTGTTTTCCGAAGCACAGCTAAGACCAATACCAGATTATGGGTATGCATTTTTATAATGAAGAATAGTCATACATCATGTCTAATGATATGAAAAGTGAAAGGTGAGGCCACAGAGATCCACCACCTGGTACGCTTTTAAAGTATTACGATATTTCACTTTTCCGATGCGTGAAATTGAAAAGGCACTCACTCAGCAACTTGTGTCAAGGGAATTGTATCGTGAATTTCGTTTTTTTCAATCTTGCGGATAATCCCCTTGGATCCGAAGTTTTATGTAATTTGCTGAGCCTAGCCGCAGAATCTGAATCTAGCCGCAGACGTTACCTTGACAATGAATACGATAAAATTGAAATGTGTTTTTTTATTAAACTCCCAAAAACAAATTTATTGCCAACTTTAGTAAGTAAATCATCCAAATTATTTTCTAAATCTAATCTGTTAAACTCAGTTTAGCCGGATTTTACTTACACTGTGTGCCCGCAAAGATATAAGCTGAAGTAGAAGTGAAGTGAAGTAGAAGTAGAAAGACATAAGCCAGAGTAATACTTAAGTTTTCTATTTTAATTTGGGATAATATATACATTTAAGAAATGAAGAGCCTAATTTGAAAGTATAATTGTTTACTGACTTTGGTTTTTGAGACAACCTTTTTTTAACAACTTTTAATTTAAAACACTTTAGTTATTTATATTTATTCTTTTAAAATTATATCGCTATCTATCTATGTTATATCTGTTTTGTGTTCGGTTATCAATAAACTTTCGAAGTTGAACAGTTAATATAACAGTAGCATGGCTACTCTTTATCGTAAAACATCCATGAACGTAAACAAGGTGGTAGAACTCTTTGTGGTTCGACTCCGGAAGCACCATCGCCACACCTATTTCTGCCTAATAACAGCAGTGTTATGCGCTGCTGTATTCTGGTCTGAAGGGTGTGCTAAGGGAGACATACTTTTCCGAGGCATTCCATCTTAGTCCTCAGAGGTAGCAACGCATCTGTAACTAACCTTGGGTGAGATTTTGATCTTACCTAGGGTTGATAACAGATGTCTATGGGCGGCAGTAGCCACTTACCATCAGGTGGGCTGCATGCTCGTTTGCTACTTCCATACTATAAAGAAAAAAATAATAATAACGTAGTACGGATTAGTTAATCACATAATAAACTTGGAACGTGAATACCGTGGTATACCAATTATATATCCTATGCTACAAGTTGTTTGTTTGCTTCAGTTAAGTAATAGCGCAGAACAATATGGTAATTACAGGTCTTGGCGGCTGTCCAGAGGGCATGGTGCCAACATCTTCGACCTGTTGACTACACCATACGGAAGTGACAAAATGTTTGAAAAATAAAAGCTTGTAACTGAAACTCGTCAGGTGTTTGTTACGTCCGTGGTGCCTTTTAGTTATTCGTGTTGACAACGCGCTCAATTTTATTAGGTGAAATAAAACAGGTGGATATGATAAATTCGATGAAAATGGTTAATATAAGAATAATAAAACTGTTCTGTTACTATACACGACAATCTTAGGTAATACCTAGAAGGTATACGTGATGTTACAATAAAAATAGTTTAGAATTCTGTAATAATTACATCCATTGTAATACTCTGTAATATTAAATATTTCTTATTTTCATTCTAATTTTGAAATTAATAAATAAGTACTTAGTATGTCCAAAATACGTGGAACTTTAATGGACTGTATTTTACACACTTAAGTTCTCTAGCGACAATTTTTTGAGTCGCTAATTTACACACGGTCTATAATATGTTGTACCTAATGGAAACCTGTGAATAACAAAATCGTCATAGATACGACAAATTTTTCACTTACCTGAACGTGGTAAGGTGCCACCTTCTCTTCTCCTTTGATCTCCACGTTGATGTGCAGTCTGATGGCTCCTGATACCGCTGATTTGTCCGTTCTCTTCTCTAAATTGTACCACACATCCATCTCTCCTGACAGAGTCCGAACCTAAAGGAAATAATGACGTAATTATACACCATTACTTTAAGAATTACATTAGGACTGATTTATTTCTAAGACTTTGATGTGATTTTTAACGGCCATTAATTCTATTCTAATTTCGTTAAGAAACAATGTTTGTCTTATCATCATTCTCCATCATTTCATAATATACGGCCAAAATGATTTTAAATGAAAATCTACTTTTTATTAAGAAGGCACATTTATTTAAATTGAGTGACTTTGTAATACTTTCGCAAATAATTTCCACGTCGGTTTACAAAAATGGTCTCCACGTTGAAATAGTAAAAAAATCTCCCTAATGTAAGGGTCGCTGAAAGTTCAGAAATTAGCATTTTTATTGTTTACCTCGATGATCGTTTGGCCCAAGAAGTCGTCTGATTCCCTCGTCAATTTCTGCCGAAGTTTCGATTTTAAGTCGTTGTCTTCATCCCATACTCGCACTTTGATCCGATCGGAAGAATTGTGGCATTCGCTAAACAAGAAAAACAATTTGTTTTGAAGACGGAAGAATTGCTCGCTCTAGTTGAACTATCACACACGTTTTTATACATTTGAGTATATTATAAATAAGTTTATAAAATAATGTTATTACATGTAATAATGTTTATATATTCCTAATAGATATAATAAAAATTTAAATTTTCATAGTTTAAGTTTAACACCAATACCCTCCAGAATTTTTGATCGTTTCTTTATTTTAACTGACTTTCTTATTTACTTACGAACTTATGACTTTCATGCGAAAATATTATGATTAGATTATATTTTGTATAATATTTTCTTTGTTATGTTTCGTCATAATCTCCAATTATCAGCTCAGCCTGTCTCTGACCAAATTATGTAACTTTCAGTACGCGTTCATACTCTACTTACAGATCATATCTAAGTTAAGTACAAAATACAAATTTTTAGAACTTACAAGTAAAACTTCTCATTCCACACCGGGTTCAGTTCTTGGGGCATAGTGCGGGTTCGCTTCTTGACTTTGCTGACCTGTACGGTGACGTAGGGGTCCGAAGTTCCACTCTTGTCCTTCGCGATCAGCCCTTGCGCACAGATAACTGCCCGAGGAGGGCCATTTTAATACGATCCAAGTGGATAAAACTCGTCACAATTATAAAAATCTCGATATTAATGTTCAAATCAATTTTCAATAAATGTCGATAGGCAAATTATTGTTAATAAGTGTTAAATTTATGTTAAAATAGAAATTCTTATTAAATAAAAAAAAAAAAACTAAATTTAAGTGTTATCGCAACTAATTGTGATGGCATATGTAATTTTTTTGGTAAATATAAAAACCATTAATAATAAAAAATATCAGTAATAGAAGAAATCTTCCTTAAATAACATTTCCTTAACAAAAGTACGATATAAATCAAATATATTTTTATGTGATATCGAGTATAATCAATGTCCAATAAAAGAAATGGATGAAAGCAATAAAAGTGAACTGTCTATCCATCTGTCCATTTGTTGATCAATGCAATTTAATTCACAAACGATTTCTTAAGGCTAATTTTATTTTTGTCTAACAATGAATAAAGTAATACATTTTTTTTACAATTATTTCTAAGTATTGTAATTTACCGAATAATGATTTCCATAATGATTCAATGTTTAAATTTATGATATCAAAATAATATAGCAGAATTACTTATCAATAAGCTTTACGTATATTTTTAACAACATTATTAATTACTGCATATAATCTGTAATATTATTAATTATTTACATCAGTCTATGTTACTTAAGCAATATACCTACACTTTTAGTAAATACCAGTTGTTAATAAGAGATGCCTTAATTTTATATGCTTACTTACCTTACGCTTTAGGTAGATGCATCGTATCACCGTTGAGTTGGTAGTATTTACCTGTTGGGTCACTAAAAACGGATTACCTGTGATTAGAACAGGCCGGGGTCAAGGAGAAGACGCTAGCTTCAAATCTACCAAGTTCTATGTATGACCAAACTCGAGATCTAAAACAACTTGAACATAGCGACTACATTATCGCAATTCTAATGCAAACTTTGTCCAAGAAGAAAGTTTCAAACAAGTGTAAAAATATGCTCGGGGATGAAAATCTAATTGTTTCGGAATTTTCACGAATCGAAAGTTAGATAGAAGTGAAAGGGAGACAGAGAGAGAGACAGAGGAAAGACGGGATCTTTTTTTCAAAGTTTTGGGGTTCATCGACCTGCATGCTTTTGATTTTGCTAAATTCAAAAACGCATTCATCTATTTATTCAAAAAATCTACTCAAGTAGGTTTCTAGGTCAATCTGAAAAGTTAAAGTTATGATCAAACTGATATCGTTGCATCACAACATGAGTTGTAGGTAGCGATAAAAAGTTATGTCAATTCGTGATTTTCATGCATTTCTGTGATAATATCGAGCAATCGTGCTCTGAGTGGTTTTGCTATATTAATAAAACTTGTAGTGATTATTCTGTTTGTGAATTCGTGTTTTGAGAAGTTAATATTGTGTGCTTTTATATATTTATTTGTAAGTAATGTTTGATCACACAATGTGATTCGTGGAATTTCCTTATCGTGTTCATGAACAAAACAAACTAGGTATGTTTAGTCGTTTAGTGAGTAGAGGCGGTGCACTAACGACCGTGAATGGACTGGGTTAGTAATTGAAGTAAGGTTGCATAGAATGTGGTTGAAATCTGCTAAAAACTATTATGTTATTTCTAAGAGCGTACAATTGCTACTGAGACGCGATGATGACACACAATAAATTGTTACGCTATTGTTCTAAGATGACCCAAATATGTAAATGACTTAAGAATCGCGATTCGAGTACTTGTGCAAGTTACATATTAATAATACAGTATTTTAAAAGATAATGATAAATGTCTAAACGCAATATAATTTGGTAACGAGCATAAATAATTCGCTTGACCTTACGTGATTAGATGATCACTAAAATAAAAATATTTATTGTCAACCTCAAATAAAACAAAAGACTTTATCGATTTTTTCTATGCTGTCATCTCTAAGGTTTTAATTGTTTGCTTTGCCATAGCTATGAAACCTTTAGAGAGGAAAACAGTGGTAGATGTATTGGTACTATATGATAAAAATATTAACAAAATTCTTACAAAATTCATCCATCAGCATTTAAAAGTCCTTTACTCGCACTCGTAGAGAGATGTTTCTGACTGTTCTAGATTTGATCCCGTAACCACTTTCTATATCCACAAGAGTGGTTCTATACAGCAAAATAACATGCACAAATACCTTTATCACTACTCATGATCTTCATATACTCGAATATATTGTTTATTTACGTAGATACTTACTACGGCGGCGCAAGCTTTTTAGTTTTACTCCACTAAATTACTCAAAATACTATGCATTTGTTTTAACTATCGGTTATTCCAACTTTACTGATGAATTGTAGCTTGATTAAATTACGCTCAGAGAACAAATTTAAACACTTGTTTTATAAAGCTGATACGTTTTACTGATTTCTGCGTTAAGGGGCCATATGTTTGTAGAAACGTGAATTTTTAGCAGATTTCAACAAGAGTATAGAAGTCAGGCGAATAGTCGGTCTAATAGAGCCAAATCTGCGAGCGTGCGGTTCGTAGCCGCAAAAGACCACAGCAAACCTGTGATGGCGATTTTGCAGGACCATTTCGAAGTTCCTTCGATAGTGACCTGCTTGGCCTGTTCGAGGGTGTCTATGTGAGTGTCGGGGTCGACGCTAAAAGTCCGCCTGGCGCCACATGAAACGAAAAATAGGAAAGAATTTAGTGTCGTGTGTGTGCCGGTGGCGGCTGGAGCCTCGCAGTCTGCGCGCAGTGATCTGTGGAATAACGGTTATTCACGACACATCATCGAACCTGTGATGGCGATCTTCGCGCTCCATTTGGACGTGCCATCGAGGACCGACTGCTTCACGGTGCTCATGTGTGCCGCGTGCCCCTCTGCTTCGATGCTGAACACGCGTCTGTTACACACAATATGCATCAAACTTCCATCGAGAGCTAGGTGAAGCCATTACGCTCGATAACGATTAAAATTATGTACCTTTCGATTACCATTCAACTGGTCTATAAATATAAAAGGTTTCTGAAACTGGAACAAATGTTAACACTGTTGAAATATATGTATATATAACTAGTACTATGCATATGAATACGGTATTCTCAGCATTATTCTGTATACTTGCTTTATTATAAGTGATTAACAAAATGACTTGTTTATAGGCGGTGCCAAACGGGAATGCATTAAATACCTGATAAGTTCGAAGATTTCCGGCTTATCTCGTTCGCGTTGTTTCATTCTTTCCTTCATGGCCGTGATAATCGAGTTGGCCTTGTCCTCGGCGCCGTGTTTGGACGATTTCTCCGCCGCCCCTGCGAAACACACTGCTCAGGCGGTGCCAACATAGTTCTTGGAAGCCGCGGGATGCGCCGGGATGGCCCCCCCGCCCCGCGTTCAGGCCTGCCACGACCACCCGTAAGCTACAACCTCACTAGATACCAACGTTAGAAAACAATTTGTAGGGTTTATATTGATAGTCAGATCTGATGAGGTTACTCACCTCGAGCGGCGCCAGTCGGGGCAAACCCGAACACGAAGCCTCTACAAGAAAATATTGACATCCCAAAGCTATTTCCACATTTCAGACCTCCTCTCCGTTCGGCATTAAATCCAGTAAAAAGGAAATTGCTTTAAAGAATCGAACAACCCTTTATATTTATTTGTATAAGTATTGTTTGTTAGCTCCGTAACGTACAGTACTACTAGCGTTATACAACAGCTGTTTATTTTTGGTTTAGCTTCTCAAGCGTTTAGAAATCTTTAAAGGGTCAATAAGTGAAACATAGGAATAACTATAGAAATAAACACAGAAACGCGGTAATCTAAAGTAAAACACGTAAGAAAGTAAACTAAGACCACATATAATATCGAAGTGGACAGATACTGGATTGCGTGCACACATTTGCTAACAGGCACATATGACTCTGTTCGTTCTGGGGCGCACGTGGTTCAAGCTTAGGCATTTTCGTTAGAAGAGCGGTGTGTTAGATAGTGTGAGATGTAAAGTAAGGTACAGAAGAGTATACAGCACATTTTCAAAGGGGCCTTTTCAAATTTGGCGCTGGGCGGGGCGACCGCAGGGATCGAAGAGTGATAGGATCGGAAACCCTAATGTGATCAAACCATCTACACTTCAAAAACATACGACATCAAGATAATGTTTACTTAATACGATTACTTAGGAATGTCACAACATAACTAAAACACGAAATAAGATAACACCGGAATAAGTAAGTACATACATATAATACGTGTAAGGTAAGCAAAGCTTAGGAACAGAAAGCAAACTGTTAAAGTAAAAAGTTTACAATAGATCAGTTACAAAATATCAAAATATGTCAATATGAAAAATAATCGAACACTTGAGTATGTCAAACATAAATATACAAAACGAAGACGCTTTTAAAGTGTAGATTTCGTATGACGATGACGTGCAGTCGACATTGTAGGTATGTAGTAGCAAATAGTCAAACTTTAGATTATTCTAACGTTACTATCCGACTGCCCGCCTAATGAGAGTGCAAACGTGGTACTAAATCCGAATTATAGGAATTAAAATTTAGAATATAGGTATGTGTTTCAATCGTTAACCGATAGCCATGCACACCGATGAAGCGAGAGGTTATATCATTCGGAAGGGTAACACCATGCTTATTATATGAGGTCATTGAGTAAAATAAATGAACACAACAATCACAGTGAAAGAAAGATAACGGTAAGAAAAAAATGGTTATATCGGGTTTTTGCGTGGATCCATGTGATGTCCTTGGCTAGTCTAGGTTGATTATATTAGTCGTAACTAATGACTTTGGTCGGGTTTTTGAAGTGATTTTGCGTTTAGACATACGCTGCATTTTGGAAGCCGGTTATCAGCGCCGACAGCACAACTCGGCTCCGATAAATTAGGCACCGTTATAAACGTAGCGTATCAAACGGCCGTCATGCAATATTGTACTCATGCATATAAATAGGACTATAGTTTCGCTACGACGATTATTTTTATAATTTATTACCTTTCCGTAGCTGTCACATAGAAAGCTAAATCTAGCACTTGGGGAGAACAAGCTCAGGTCTCACAGTTAGCATTAGGGATTTCAAAATCGGTACTTCATTTTGTTCTGTTACTGAAAACTTATGAGTTTAGATACTTTGATAAATCAAGATTTTATGAAACTACAAACCTGTTTTTACAATTAGATGTTCTTATGATTTTATTATTCCGATTACTCCTAAATGTTCAGAAAATCTGTCAATAATTGCCTTACAACTACTTAATTCTCCATCAAAGATATATTGCAATTGAAGTATTATATGTTAATCGATGTCTATAAATACAAGAAATAAATATATTCATTCATTCATCAGCGTTCATAAAATTTATTAGCGACTCTTATTACTTTTTTGTACTCATCATTTTTAGAGAACACTTTGAATTTTGAAATGGAAATGAAAATTATAAGAAGATACGAAATGAATGAAGTCTGGTACTCAGACACAAATAACAAAGGTCTTTAGAATTCTAGATGACCCGTTAAGTATCATCCAGTGTTTAACGAGTTAATGTCTTTGTAGGGCTACGGTTTTATTTAAATAACGAGTCATAAACCTATCTAGAATTTATTATTGAAGTTACTAAAAAGTTTTAATAATTGCCTTAAATTTAATTTCGTAAAGGAACAATTCAGAAACGATTTATACTGTGATATTGGGTAATATTGCAAGAATATCTATTTTTCAGTAAAAAGAAAACAAAAAACAGCTCGTATATTTAATTTCTTTGCGAATATTCAAGTTAAATTTTTGCCAATTTAAGCCGCGATCAAGATATTTCTTACTATAAACCCGTATCGTCATTTCTCAGTATTGTTAACATATTTAGTATTTACTATATACCATAAATGAATAACTGAACTTTATATGCTAGCTGTAAGCATTTTATTTATATGAAGATTAAACGGACACAAAACGTAAAGTTTACTATGAAACTTATTTTTAAAACTATTGTATATTTGTCCATTGCTTGTGCACCTTAATTCCGATGAATCTTAATGATATTAGATATTTAAGTATATCCAATATTATACAATTTTTTTCAGCCTCATGCAACAAAGATCTTGTCTTCAATGAGTGACCTATCCAAGAGATACTTAACTCTACTTATGTTTAATAAGGGCGAATGGCGCTCGTAGTACCAGTTGAAGATTACGACCTAATTCGATGCAGTCTAGAACTTTATGAAGTAACGATCTTTTTGACACAAATAAATATATTACTCGATTAAGATCCAGGAAGAGTGTACTTAAAAAAAAACACGACACAGAAGATAGACGGGGAAAAGGTTTTTTATTTAAAGTGTTTAAGCTGGGTTTTTAAAAATGTTAAATTAAAAATATTATTATCACATCAATAAAGTGGGAACTGGTTTTATCTTAATCTTCTTTGGTATTACTATAATTGTTTAAATTACATTATGATGAAACAAACATTCGGAAAATAATAGTTTTATAATTGTCAGAATACCTTGATTTTTAAACATGTTTAACTTACACGTGACATAGAACTTTTCGACAACATAATGTGTCAAATTAAGGGATGAGACTTTATTCGAAAAACATATCGCGCGTCATTATTACACAAATTCGCATTTATTTCGAAGTAAAAAGGTATTTTATTCGTGCGCTTTAAGAACCTCACAATCAAATGATATTGTATCAATTATCTATTTATGTAATAAATAGACTCCTAAAGCAATAAAACCAATTCACACTTACGCACAAAGTCTATCGTAAAGCTCCACTTACTCTGTAGACAGTCAGCGTTGAGCAAATCCTTGCATTTCTCATGGCATTTGACACCACACTCCGTGCACCTAACCCCTTGCCTTGCTATACCCCACAGAAGGCCTTCACACTCGTAGCAGTAGGTGGGAGAAGTAGCCGTCCATAGGACAAAGTTGTGGGGCGTTGTCGACGATATGGGGTATATGAGCGCTTGTAAGGTTTTTTTGTACACGTGCATTTTCTGGAACATATCTCGTTAATTAATTGATTTAAGTATATCTATGAATTTGTAGTACCGATCTAATGTAATCAGACTTTGCGTAGAACAGATAGATCATTGTATCAATTGTCAACGGTGTTCTAGTGCCACGGCAGTTCCGCCGTCACCACGCTCCTTTCAACTGGGTCAACATTTCGGTAGTAACCAAATTTAAACTACGTATCGTGAGTACCGTTACATATTTCTTACATTACATAATTTTTGTATATTGAACATATTGTTATAAATATCATTGCAAGACTGGGAGAGGACGCTGATTCCCGAAACACAGTTTTGAACTATGTCGGGGATCAGAGGCTTCATACACCTTAATATATAAAAAATATGCCAATATTATTATTATTATATTAAGTATTATTATTATTATATTAAAATAATTCATATACATCTGTAATCAACCGCAAATAAAGTAATCAAGTTCCATCAGACTTGTTGCTACTAATGAAGACTAATGAAGAGCTCGTCAGCGATCGCATACTATTATGCACAGTTTGAGGTTTTGCGTAAGAATCGCTGGCGTATAACTAAAATAACTATCCTGCTTATAAACAGGGTAGTTATTTAGTTATACGCCGTAATTTAGTATTACGCTGGTATAATTACAAAAAAATACGGTTCCAAATACGGTTACTATGATTTCAAGATATGACAAATATATAAATACAGTAAAATGTATCGTTAGTGTAATTAAACAGTATAAGACTCCTAAAATTGTATTATGTAATTATTATTCTATAGACTACTATAAATAAGTAAATCGTAACGCTCCTTAGTAAATATACATTATCACATATAATATTTTTATTACTTAAAACTAGAATTGTTATAGCCTTTTACAATGTGACCTAAATCGGTAATAGGTAGCCGGTGGTATGAACCGAAATCAAGCCAATTGTCATTATTCAATGCGAATTAAATGAGCTAATTTGGAAATCAATTACAGTAGATTAACGATTTCATTCCCTGTGAGTTAACAAATCATCGAAATCAACGCAATGTCGGCTTTATCTAAATTCCAGCTTTTAATATAATTACGGGGATTGTGATTTACAAAGATGGCACAATCTTACATAATCCTGGCCAAAAGATATAATAAAGGATAGATTATATCTTTTTATCTTTATACTCACCAACTCCTCATCATTCAACGTTGCCCGATGGACCGCTGATGTCAAACCGGCGTTCCTTTTCGTAGCTGCCATCGTCTAAACAGTAAAACAATATTTAAATATTTTACTATACAATATTCAATCGAATTTTTTAATAATTTACGTGTAATAAAAAATCTTTCCCAATACCTCATTTGTTTGAAATTCTACAACGGAGAAATTCATAATTAGCAAGAAAATCACTCGGAAAGAGTTAATTCTCTAATAACTCCTCTACACATGCCGTACTCTTATTAGCTGCTTCTTAAGCTTTTATGTAACCATCAACAATTTTCCAATCTTAACCTTTTTAGAAACCCGACTGAAAATGTAAACAAACAGTACAAAATATTAACGTTTGTGCATGACATGTCATCAAACCAAAACGTGATTGTGTGTCAACAATTAAACCAATAGTTCATAATCACACATATTACTGTTGAACAAATTGTGTCGGTCTGTTTTATATTTTGATTTTAACTGACCAAGCGCGTGCAAAGCAGTAACCTACTCTTACACAAATTATTTATAACAATATCAAGTTAAAATAAAAATAAAAAGAATGAACAGCAGAAACATGCAAAGGCTGCAGTGATAGTATTAAAATCATATTACTTTACAAATATCGATAATAACTTGCATACTAATGCTGTTAGTTAAATAAAAGGAAGAAAATAAATATATTGCATATCAAAAGCCGTATTCTATTTGCTGATAACAAACATGCATAGAAAGATAGTTTTGTTGGGATAGAAATACCTTAAGAACCTGCGAGTCCATGGTTTAGGGGAAATGCAATGACATAATTAATTTTTATCAGGAATAAGTCAACACTTCACGGTGGTTTACTACGTCTATTATTGATTTTAGGTGACCCCTAAGTGTAAGTTCCAAATTTTCAAAAAATTGGAACCTCTACATTTGGGTAGGTATAACCTACTTAGGTAGATAGGACAGACAATAAGATAACATAAATACATCAAAGAAGACAGAAGGGTTTATATATACCATTTTAAAGTCTATACAGTATCCATCAAGTTTGGACAAAATGTAGGAGAGAACCTAATAATAAGTATTTAATAAGTATATTTAAAAATACTAAGAAACAACACAAAGTATACTAAAATAATGTTTTTATACACACAATGGATTAAAAAAGATAATATTTTACATCAAAAAATATAATAATATTTTTAACATTGTACTAAAAATGTTTTTTGAATGAATTTCAATAAACACCTCGCTCGTAAATCTCCCACAGATTGTCCAAGAAATAAGGTCACAATATGGAAATATTCCTTTGAGAAGAAAACATTTATTACGCGCCTAATGTTACTAAGCATCAGGAAGCGTACGTCGAGCTTAACATCAACGGCCAGTTTCAAAAATCTACCTTTTCTTAAGATTTTAATCGCGGATGAGCCTCAGACATAAAAATATATAGCGTGACATTCAAAAGAAAACACAAAAAAAAGTATTGTCTCTTTACTCCTATTAAATTTGCGATGTATCTGTCTCTTTCATCTCTGAAGACAACTAATTTGTATTTCAATTATACTGATAAAAATTTACTGTTGCATTTATGCAAAATGTATCTACAATTCAAATTGTAGGCGCGCCCGGTCATTATTTGAGCGTTCTAAATTTAGATCTCGTTCAAACCAGTGAAGACGTGGGTTATTTAAATACTTACGACATGACCATGACAATGATACTCGTCGTACGTCAAAGGCGTAATTTATCATACATTACAACTAAAAGTGATGTGAGTAGATATGAGTACACATACAATACTACATGCCACGGATTTCGAGTCACGGCCCATCAACAGATTGAAATCTCCGATACAAACTGTGCCTTTATGTCCCCATAAAATTGTACAGCGTAAGATAGTCAATTGAAACCGGCCTGATAATAAAATAGCTAACTCGAATTCTGTACGAGTAATAAAGTGGGTTAAAATATTCTGGCGTTACTTACAAGCTCTGAGACGAGAGGAATTGACTTCCT
This sequence comes from Cecropterus lyciades, assembly GCA_002930495.1. NCBI lineage: Eukaryota > Metazoa > Arthropoda > Insecta > Lepidoptera > Hesperiidae > Cecropterus > Cecropterus lyciades. Next base: position 731,111 of record MOOZ01000317.1, read on the forward strand.
CCTCGGTCGGATGTCAGGCATGCTGTCAATATTGCTGTAAAACGGATTGTCCCCGGGATGCCTGTGACATGAATTTAAAAAATCAATAACCCTCATTTAATAGTTCTCTAAATACTTATTAAGTATTGTACACTGTTGTATAGTACATAACTTCTAAAATTTATTCATTTTTCATGTAATTTGAAGTTATTCTTACCGACAAAACAGTACAGACATATAAGGGCTTTAAATTAATTAAATTACCGTAATACGCATACCTACATGCCGTATGCGTAAAAATAATTATTATTTTATGTACATTAAAATAAATATGACTGTACAAATATTCATTGCCATTACAAATATTGTTTTACAATAAATATTATGTTTATTTTCACATACCCATTTCCTCGACCTCCCTGCTCGTTGAATCCACCAGTACCATTCTAAAAACAAACAAAAAAAAACAACAATTAAATAACAAAAAACAAAAAACTAAAAACCTAACATTTATTTATTAAACAATACAATAACAATAAATATAACAACAACATATTTAAATGTTTACATTTCGATAAAAAAAATCTTATTTTCAGAATCAATTTATTTTATTGAACTTCATAAATAAAATGGTTAATTAGTCTTAATATTCTCATATTGCGCACAATTTGTGATGAAAAATGCAATCATTTGCCCTAATAACCGATCAGAGTGTAAAAATAATAAACTTCTTTTGTAAATAAGGAATAATTTATCGAAATGTAATAACATATAAAGAGCTATTATCTAAGTAAATACTACAAATGGAGAATTAATATTGTGTAAACAATATAATATTTTCCTTATAATATAATGTAACGAATATCAATATCATTGTATATCAGAGATTTAAAGCATTTAGTAATCGGCAGACTGTTTTCTTCGCGATTTCCTAGCATTCACCTTATATATATTAGCAGTTAGCGATGTTAGGATTCAAGTGTGTGCGCCTGTAGTCAAACAATTAGGCACTTGTCTCGTTGCCAGCGAAAAATATCAAGCGCTAGAATAATTTTACTGAAGTCATAAATGCTGGAGTAGACAAAAAAATAATAAATGCTTGAGTAGACAAAAAGGCGGAGCAACTACCTATTTCCTTGTTCTCATACCTTTTCTGAGACCACGTCATTAATGATCCGTCGTTTATACCACAAAACTTGATTTCTAATGCAATTTGATGCTATTGATAGCACATTGTTTGAATTGTTGCCCGTTGACAGTGAAACAAGTGACTTAGGCTTACATGAGATCGATTAAGCATCCCATAATAATATTATCATAATTTAACTAAAGCTTACACTTTAATAATTTTATGTCTCTATAACGATTCTCATCTCCCATACAAAGTGACTATAATACCTATCATCTACATACAACATGTTACATAAAGTGCCAGCTACTTTTATTGTAAGTGTAAGGAACTACACAAATACCTACGTCATGTTTTTCTAGATAATAGTTAATAATATTATTTTAAATATTACGAAGACTTATGGGCTCGAAGTATGACTATCAATATGAAAATTGTGACCTTTGATTAAAATGTACCCTCGTACAATGATAAGGATGATATTTTTGATTACACGTTAAAATGGACATAATATCTCAATACTTATATGTATGATTAATACATTAAATTTAGTATAAATATATAAAGTTATTTTATAGACATCGAAAGCTATACCATCTCGTATCTAATGTCTATTATTATTTGGTAATTAGTGTATTACCATCTTGCATCGACATTCGAAAATGACTCTTTAAATATAGTTCATTTAATATGAATATTTGATTTACGACCGATTTTAAAGGAACGATTCTGCGATACATGATATGAAATGATATGACGGCAAGTGATTTTGTACATTTGTGTTCCCCGAGCCGTTAAACAGCATATGAAATGATTAATGTCACTGAAATAGCGCTTAGCACTCAATCCATAAATTAACTTACTCTACGCCATAATGGTACCGCTAAGGGCTAAAGCACACGACACGGCGCCGCATCGTGGCACGTTGCGACATCGTATATCGTCGCGATGTCGCATCGTGGAAATCTGCCATATGCATCAATCAATGTTTTGATATTTAACGATGCATATCGTAAATTTCCACGACGCAACATCGCAACTTTACACGACGCCAAATCGTGTCACGGATGCGGTGCTGTATTAAGTGGACGTGTTTTAGCTATAATACTGAACAAATCTACATAAATGCTCTTATGGAGACTTAATAAATGTCACACAAAGTTTACGAACTTTAATTAATTATATACCAAAATGTTTGTAAGTCTTAAGCTGTATATAAAACGAAATATCATGTATAGCTATTATATATTATGTCGTAAGAGTCTTTATGTCTATTGCTTGTTAAATCTAGTTATTGCCATAATCAAATAGAAACAACGTCAATATCTATCAGTTAATAGAATTAATTGTATTATTAATATAATTTATTATAACGTGAACCGAGTTTGTATATTATAACATGAGATTGTATATAATTAATACTAAATAAATGTTTAAAATTGTAACAAATAATATCGTAAATTGTATAAAGGCGAACAATCAGTTAAAATGACAACGTAAAATTGTGACTTGCTCGAAAAAAGTCTTGTCAATTGAGTATTACGTTTTACAGTATCAGACGCATACTTTACATTATGTTTAGTGTGTGACAAAGGAAATGAATTTAGTGCGTACGTGATTTTGGAATAAATGCATTGAAAATTGTTTGAAAAATATAAAAGATCACAACCACGGTTTTCTGTTACAGGTTACAGTAATGTGTGTTATGTATCAGTTATATTGTTTAATTTATTTTGAAATACCAAGGAAATGTGTTTAAATAGTATAAATAAACATTATGCATTATATAAAATGTACCTTAGTCATATTTTAGGTATAAATATCGTTATTTTACTCTCTGGATCAAGTATTAAAATGTCAAGCAGATTAAATAACTTTGCAAAGGCATTCATTGAGTAACATGAGTACTTTTTCATTTAGAATAATTATTAAAGTTACATACTCATTTCTAATTTCTAAAAAGGATTAATATATTTAACTCTTTACTCTAATCTCGTGAAATTTTTGCATAAGGTAACTTACACCCGCGCTAACTTTGTCCTTCTCGGTAGAAGTCGTTGTTGTAGTCGCTGGCGTCTCTGCTGTCTTTTCTTCTGCTTTTCGATCCTTCAATGCTTTTAGAAGTTTCCATTTACTGCCTACCGCAGCGTCGGCTGGCGGTGGTGGTTCAGAAGCTGGTGGTGGTTCTTGACGCATCGGTGGTAACTCATCGTCATCTTCGAATTCATCCCCACTTTGCACTGGACTATCAGGACCTGACGTTTCACCAGATCCAGAATCAGCATAAGATTTATCATCATCTGACTCTTTTTCAGGAAATTCGTCATCAGTTTTATCAGAAATAGTGGGAAATGTAGTAACATCTTTCCAAGTTTCCTTTGGAGGCGTTTCGTCATATTTGGTTTTTACTGTTGCCGTTTTAAGTTTCAACTCTCTGAGCACAAAGGACATTTTTTCTTTCAAATTTTCTTCTGGCTCGTTTGTTAGTAGCTCCTCCATTTCTGGTTCCTCAGCCAAAGTCTGCTCTCTTTCTGCTTCTAATTGAGACTGATGTTCCATTTCTTCCAATTTTCTTAACTCGTAACAATACCATTCATCTTCCGAATCAATACTATCTTCTGTGCTTTGTCTTCTTGAAGATACTCTTGATCCACTTCTCCAAGAATGGGTACTTCTACTGTCATCATCTTCATGTTTATTGGGTATTTCCAAGCTTTGCTGATGCCGAGGTTGAAATTTATTCGTAATCGCTCGATTACTTTGAATAGATGGACTTCGTTCTTGATAGATACTAGAATCTTCGGGTGCCATGCTGCTTACAATTTCTGGAGCACTCGCTTTTCGTTGCCTTTTCTCTTTTTGAATTATCGTATCATCAATATGTTCTTCTTGTAAACTCATTTCCAATTTGGGTGGTGAGGTATCGCCCATTTGTTCATCAGACTGGTCATCAGATACAGATGAAGATTTGCGAAGTCGGTACTTTCCTAAAGCTCGTGATACGGTAAATTCTTGAGAGCTACCACTGTATGACTTATTATTTTCACTTAAGCCATCATCGGATGTTGTAGCTGCTTTTTTCACATCACCTACTGTGGCAAACAAAGAAGCAGGTGACTGATTGTCTTCTTTTTCATCATCTTCAAAAAGATCGATGTTGGATATATCTGTATCAATATCGAGCTTTTCTAGCTCATTTATATTGTCCTTTTTCATCTGACTCACACGAGCAAAATGGAAATCTATATCATCACTTTTATCCCTAGGAATAGCATTACTAGTAGCATATTTTTCATTTTCTTCTAAAATACATTCATCTTCATCATCGTCATCTTGAAAATCAACTCCTTTTTGTTGTATTTCTTGAAGCATTAGTTGTTGTTCAACAATTTCTTGATTGTTACTTTTTCTTTGTTTAGGTTTAGGTGGAACTTTTGCAAACATGTTACCTTCATGAGTAGAATCAGAGAAAACACTATCACTATCCTCCGATTGAGCACTAGATCGACCACCTGACCATTCTGTTTCTGACGTCTCAGGATCTGACAGTGACTGATGACTGGCTTGGTGTTTCCTTCTGGCCTTTTGTAGTAAGCCAGACATTGATGCAACTAGATGATACTTCTTTTTTCGTCTTTGAGCTGATAATATTCTTTCTTTCAGAGTTTTTTCTTGCTGCTGTTGTTGTTGTTCTTCTTCTACTGAATCTACACCTGACGGCAAAGAATGAGATCTGTGTTTTTTTGGTAAATGTAAATCAGGCAACCAGTGGCTCATAGAAGACATTGCAGATTTCAATGAGGATGTGCGTTTAGGTTTTTTTGCTTGTTTATCATGACTCTTTCCTTTGAAATTAGATGATATTGAAACATATCCGGATTCCGTTACCAATACGCCAGTGGAATCGACATATTGCTCTTTCCTCATTTTACTGTGATCTACTGCTTGCTTTTCATACCCTTCTTCAGACATAATGTTTCCATTACGTTGATCATATTGTTGTTGCTTAAAATATTCCTGTTGTAACTGAGTTTGAAATTGTTTCCGTTCAGATATATTCAAAGAATGAGATTTTAAGCTTGACGTTTCCATTGAACTAGTGGGCGATCTGCTACCAGCTTGCCATGATAGTTGATCTTCTATAGATGCTCGTTTTGGTAAATCATATCTATTTGAAGTTGGGTAGTATGACAATGCATCGGTTAAATTTCCTGTTGGGTATCCAGCACGGTGACCAGTCACTTTATAACCATTTTGATAAAAGTGAGGATCACTCGGTCCCATTGTATTTGCCCTAGTAAGTGGTTTTCGAGCAGAATTTGTTGCTTGCATTACAACGGTTTGTGCATGATAACTAGGCTCCGGTGGATACGAATCAACTGGTTGTTTCGTTAAAGGCTCTGTAATTTCATTTCTATCTAATAACTCGGAAAAACTTCTATCTTCAGATAACATTCCCCTTGGTGTACTATATACAGTTGTAAAAATTGGTTGCCTATTTCCTGCTACGGAATAAATTGATGGAGCTTCATTTCCATAATAATATTCTGCGATATTACTAAGAGTATTTTGACTAAAACCATTATCGATTTTATCTTTTAATTTGGTAATATCTACCATACTACCCATATCTGTAAAATTATCACCTTGCCTAGAAATATATTCTCTTTTACTCGTTTTGTCTTCATATGTATATGAGTCAACTAAAGTTTCTAAGTAGGGTTTTCCGTCAATTTCGTAAGATGTTTTTTGAGATGATTGCGGAGAAGAAATTCTCATTTTGTGAGTTTCATGAGTGCTATGAGTAATTCTGCCCGTTTTGGGTGAACCTGGACTTTTTTCTAAACTCGACCAACCACTCATCGACGATAATCCCGAATCAGATTTAGCTGCAACAATATTGGCAGCATCTCTTTTTACATGTTTTGGCGATGTTTTAGGTGATTTAGGAGATCTTGGGCTGAGCCGCAAATTATCGGGCTGAATAGCACCCGTAGATAACATCGACTGATTTATGGATAGCTCATTGTTATTTTCAATAGTAGAAAAAAGTTCAGCTCCATTAGGTGGGGCTGGTGGAGGAGGACTTGGTGATTTTCGTGCTCTACTTCCTTCCTCGAAGCTTAAATCTAGCCTATTATCAGTAGGTTCATCATAAATTTCATGAACAGATAAAGGAGAATGTTGGTCTACCGTGCCTTTATAAATTTCGTTTAAAGCCTGCGGTGTACCTTTAGAATAATATTGCTTTCTAGGAGGTTCTGTTATTTGATAAGATGGGCTATACTCGAAACGTTCCCTTGAAAGTGCGCTGGGTGATTTTGAAGATTTCGCAGCATTTATTTCAGCGTTCGCTACTGCTGAACTATAAGCTAATCGGCCTGTAACAGTTGTATAAGGCTCTGTAGTTGTTCTTTCAGGTACAAATTTACGTCGAGGTGATAAAGTCGGTGGTAAATAATCTAAAGTCCTTTCTGGTGCTATATTATCTGAAAGAGATAATCTTGACGGAGACTTCTCTCGTATAATATTTTCTTTAGGCATAGTTAAAATAAAATCATCAAAACTTTTCATCATGTCCGTGATAGCCCAATTTTCACCACCCGAGTACATACTCTTTAGCTGCTCATTTATAATATTACCATCTTCGACCAACGTTTTTGCTTCTATGTCTCTATCGTGTTTCGATGTTACTTTATTTTCTGGACTAAGAAGTCTAGTTTTCAAGTCTTTTAACTCTCTCGAATCTTTATGCAATTGAGTTGTCAACCTATCTAATTCATGTAATTTATCTACTGTGATTTGATCAATTGTACTTAAGGTAGACAAATGTACTAAATCTCTTTCACTTATACCAGGTCCACCTTGTAAACCACGGTAATCTTTATAATCTGTTGAACTATAAATTTGTCTAGAAGTTGTAGGCATTATTTCTATTTCTGGTTCCTCTGGAGCTTCCCAAATCATGTCTAACTGTGAAGGTGGCCTGGAAGTTTCTTCGCAAACAAGATCGTCTCGATACGCTTGATTTAGACTTCTATAAAAAGCTTCGTTTGATTCCATACTTTCTTCCTGTTGATCTAATAATACTGCTGATCTTCCAATGTCCAGTCCTTCTTCTATGCCATCCTCGATTGTGCCATTACCTAGTATTTCTCGTATTACCTCAAGTCTAGTAATAGGATCTCTAGAGGTAGCCGTGCGACATGTGTAAAAATCAAGAAGAGTTGATATTACACCCTGTTGATCTGCGAGTAAGGCTTCTAATCTTTCCAATCGTTCCCACATCCTGACGTACTCTTGACTAAGTAGGTCCAATGCTCGCCAGGCATACTTGAGTTCCGTTTCGAGAATGTTAAGCCGTGTGCCAAGTCGTTCCATATAGTCACTGATGATGTAATCCCCAGAATAGGGAGGCAGGTCTGGGGGTAGCGTAAGAGATCCACAGTCGTCCATATCGACCTCGACACCCCCACTCCCGCCGCCCTCGCTTTCCTCCATCGCGCCGCTTGCGACACCCCCAGCATTGTCGTGAATTTCGCGCATCATCTTCGGTTCGGATAGTAGTACGGACAAAACATTCCTCACTATGAGTCATCCCATATCGTTTTCCTTTTAACACTTCCTACATAAAACAGTCTTCTGTCACTGACAGTTACTTCTGAATTCATTTTAGCACTTTAAAAACTTCACCACATATTGTTTATTTTTAAACACTTCCTACATAAACTATATTTCAACACACTATGTATACTTTGTACTTCGACGGAATTAACTTGATAATTTTACATCAAAAATATATTTGGATAAATATTGTATATCACTTTTCTGAAAAGATATGGCCGTTAGAAATTGTTATAGGACATTAACACTAGTATGGTCATAAACATTGTTATGAGCACACTAGTGATGGGAAAGAGGAAACCTCGTTGGAACGTGTAAACTTCATTTTATATAACACGATCTAATATAAAAGATAAACCTGTTTTTTGCCTATTAAGTTCACTTTTTATGAAAAAAGTTGACAAGTTCCTTTAGGAGGCAGCTAAGCGGTTCGTAAAAGATTCCACATGAGCAAGTACGACAGAGGTGGAAGGCGTCACCCGGGAAGGGAAGGGAGAGGAACGGGATAAAGAGGGCTACACCACCGCTTCGCTGAAACTTTGGAAGGGGAGTGACGTAAGGATTATATGCATACACTCTGTGAATGGTAAACAAAACTACATCGCAATAAATTCGTCGTGATATGTTGAACTTAAATAATATTTATTTTACTTGAACAATAATTATTCGTTTTTAGATTTATCATAAAAAGTCGTATTATTAATTTAAATGTATGCATAATAGTTATTATTTTGTATGGAAAAGTTCGTTAAAGTTTACTTCAGTTTCTTTTTATGTTTTATATATTTATTTTCTTATTAGTTGATGCTTATTAAATGAACGTATATTTAATCATTTTATTTATAACGGCTTATACTATTCGCTATGTACTATTATTGATTTGTATAATGATATTCAAATTATTACTTAAAGATATCAATGATTTAAACCCATAAAACAAAATTATGTCTTCTCATCTTAAATCTTCAGGCCTCCCTATAAGGATATCCAATACGATAGCTATATGGGTAAACAAAGGGATATCGCTAAGTACACTATAAACAAAAAGGGGTTATCTGAAACACCAAATATTTTGATTACTCCACGAAACACGGTCGCAATTCTGTACGTATCGGATTTCGATAAACTCCTTAAGTTTGCACAAGTTTCCTTGAGAATACACATTAGGTCGTATATAATGTGAACATTCTATATCATCATGATTGTCAATAGTTTGAGAACTTTAGAAAAATTGAGTTAAATGTTTGAACTAGCAATTTCTTGAAATTTTCTAAGTTTTTTATGAATATATAAACAAAGAACATGTAGTTCAAGAGGGTGACGGTAAGTTGGCATTACCATCCATGGACTTTTGTACCAGTCCCAAATAGTATTATAATCCTAAGGTCAGCCATCAATATGAAGCTGAGAAAACCCTGCCTTGTGGATTAACTTGGTATGCCTCGTATAAGTTGCACCCAGTTACTACATCTACCAAATAAGAACCCAGACCAACGTAACTCTGATTTTACCATATAAGACAGAAATAGTTATATCTCTTTTAAAAAATCCATGTAGTTTTGTATGGTTTCTAAATACGTCGCGTCTGCACAAGCTTTTATTTTTCATAAATTTTAATGCAACAAATAAATCATTTTTTACAATCATACTATGCATACATATACATTAGCTAGGAATCAGCGCTTTAATGTGTACAACAAACAAATTCCGAGATGACCTGATTAATGATCATTAATAATATTATCACATATGCATGTCCATATAAATAAACCCGGAATCGATAACTTCGAACACTTTTGAGAAGTTTCTTTTTTTTTAAGTTTCGGGTGTAGGTTACCCAACGTTAAACTTCACCGTTTAAATAGGTAATAATTAATTACTAATATGATTATGTCTTTGAAAAATCAGTAATACTTAGGATTGAATATCGACCCCGTGGATTGAGAAAGGAACTTCTACCATCAGGTTATCATTGCCCTGAATATCCTATAAGTATAAGACAGAATAACTATAAATAATTACAAGTAGGTTTTAAGGCAACTAATTTGATGAAAGACGGTTTATTACTTGATCAGTCTAATACACCGCAAAGTAAACGAGACCAGACGCGACTTCCATTAAACGAAGTATCAATATAACCTTATAGAGGCGTAAATGTCTTAATTTGGGCTTTTACGAACGATGCACAGCAATCTATAAGTAATTGCCTTTCTTCTTGCGTCAACGAACTTAGCGATTCATTACGTCGCATGCTATAAGCGAATAGCGAGATAAGCAATGGAATTACTAATTATTAAAAAAACAAAAAAAAAACTGAGCATGGTTGAGTTCAGCAACGTTGCGAATTGATTTTTTATATGGCGTCAACGATATTAGATTTTCATTTTACTTTTGCTTACTACATACCTAGACCTACTACGACTACGACTAGACCTGGTAAAATGAGTATGGTTCGACCGGGGAGGTACCATCGCCACACCCATTTTTTCTAGCGTAAAGGAGTTTTTGCGTTTCGGTGGAAGGGTGTAGTTGCCGGCAAACTTTTAATTGAGGCGACTATCTTAGTAGTCGTGAGTAGCATCGCATCGATGTTCTGTTCTAATCAAGTTGCTGACACATGCACATGGGCGGCAGTGACCACTTACTATCAGGTGGCCGACATGCTCATATGGTACTTTAAAATTATAAATAAAATACTTCCCGGCTCGATTTTAAATTATAATTTTAGGGAACTTTGTAGGGAACGTGTACTTTTCCCAAGAAATGTAGTATTTCCAAAAATGTTTGATATGTACCTGTTTACTCTATACAATATACTTAACTATGCTATTCTATACCAAAGTATAATATACTACACTATCGCTTATTTATCGACGGTGTGACAAACAAATAAACCAGTGACAACAAACCCGAAGAGTAAAGTTCCTTGGAATGGCAATCTCCGATTGAAACGCTTGGAGAGTTGCCAAAGCCTGCTAAAGTTTTAGTCAACCCTAATTGGATTTGTAGCCACGTTGTATAAAAAAAGTATGATAATTTTTTTGATGATGCTTGCCGGGAGGGATTGCCTCAACCCACTTTGCATAAAGTTTTCACTTTGTGGCGGCCCGTTATCTCATGTGTGGCGCTCAGGTACTTAAATCGTTAAACTTAGTGTTTTGCTTTAGTTTTTCATGTAATAGATAAAAATAGTATTCTGAATGGAATAGAAAAGAAGCCCACTTGAAGTGGTTACTTCTATGCCCATGAAGTAATACCAGGTCCAGCATGAGGTGAATCACATAGCCATTACTTTACTTGAGGCGTAAATTGGAACGCTTCACGTTAACATATCAACTCCAATATGGTGATTTGGGTTGGTAGTATCGTCGCAGGAGTAAAAACCGAATATTT
>MOOZ01000320.1:52053-64072 GCA_002930495.1 Cecropterus lyciades
CTGTTTTTGTAGTGACTCTTCTTTAGAATGGTTGTAATTTGAAACTCATTTCAAAAGCAGTTACCGTTGTTATAACCAGATGGCGCTGTATCTATTTCTGAATGACGTTAACGATTATACTACGTAGCTTGTATAAGTGCTCAAGTTTGGTATATGTGAAATAAGACGTCGAATATGAGCCACAGTAATTACTTAATCGATTTGTTATATATTATATTTATAGTATGGTTTTGGTTTTTAAGTAAATTGAATCAAGGCAAGTACACTTTATGAATTTTTGAATTATATGAATTGGTATCGCACAATGAGCGGAATAGTATTTAAAGGTGGTAAGACGTAAGACTCTGATCTTATCTGGGGTTGATTACAGACGTCCATGGGTGACAGGAGCCACTTACTACCAGGTAGATTGGTCGTTTTCAATCACTAACCTTATACCGTATACTTCCATATCAAAAAAAGGAGAAATCCTATCAATCTTTTGGGAGCGTTGTTCAGAAACAGGAACGCTGAATTTTTTTTAGGGTACTGTTATGGTAGTACATGTATATTTTGTAATTTTTAATGAGTTTAACGTGTGCATATACATATAATCTCCGTACACAATTTACCTTAGATAAACCCCATTCTACATTTTGCATTCGAAAATATTCCTCAAAGGTATAAACGGATCTATCATAGATCGTAGCTTCAAATTCTTTCTCCTATTTTGTTATATCCCTACTAATATTATAAATGCGACTGTAAGTTTGATTGTTACACTTTCACGCCAAAATTACTCAACCGATTATCGTGAAACTTTGTACACATGTTCTTAAAGGTATTAAAAAAAACATAGAATACTCTTTATTAAAAAAATGGTAGACATAATTGTTTGTCAAAAAATTTGAAAATCGCGTGCGTAGCCGCAACTCACCGGTGCCGGTGACCATAATGGTCCTTATGCTGACTTGAATCACATTTCCGTACTTGGTAGATGATCGTTTCTTCAATAGTCGATTTACTAAATCCATGGGCACGTAAAATTGGAGAGCGTAGGATAAGTATATCACTAGCGCCATTACGATCTTTGCGCTTTGAGCGATTCTGAAAAAGAATGCCATTAAAGTTACGAGTTCAATACGGCTCATTCGCTTGAGCGATTACGTATTGATTTTGTCTTTCCTACTATAAATTTCCGTATAATACACAATCACATAATGATGGTACTCAAATGTAGTGTAAACTAGCCTCTCACTTTGAGTCCGGAAAAATCCCTAACATATTAATTATTTCACGAACTTATGGAAGTATTAGAAATTTTTATGTTACATTCTTTAGGTGAAGGAAAACAACGTGAAGGAACTTTAAAAAAAAAAGGGTTCCGTGCTATTATCTACAAATAATTGAAGGATTTTTTGTTATCTTTTATGACATATGTTTGTCCGTCCGTCTGTCACCAGACTGTAACTCATGAACCGCGATAGTTCGACAGTTGAAATTTTCACTGTTACCGTTATAACAACAAATAATTAAAGCAAAAACGTCAGTACATACATCTGCTTTATTTAACGTGTTGTAGAGCTACTCGGGAACTCATAACTCTCACTCCAAAGTTTGTTCAATACATTTTCAAATAGTGAGCGAGGATTTGAAAATTAGGGGGATAATTATTCATTATGTCGGAATTAATGCGTAAGAGCTGCTAATGTGGTTTGACGCTAGTACGTCAATTCATGCGAAAATGATTAGTTTGGAACTATTGAGAGGAAATAAGTTGATGTAAATTATGGTATATAACTACCACTTCACCAATTCGCATTGAATCGAAATGTATAAAAAGACTCAGCGGCATACAAAAGTCGTAGTCATGTAGAGACAATGCCTACATACATTGAAAGGTGTTACGATCCATATACCCACGGAGTTCGAGGTATGTACTAGGATTGTAACGAAACTCTGCCTCCGTTACTAACGGAACTTGCATAAAAAATTGAACCTCCGCTTCCGCATCCGCCATCGTAAAATTTTTGCGGAGTTACAATGGAGGTTTATCTACGTTGATCTTGACGTTCAACGCGCAAGGTGGCTAGGTGACGCGGTCGCTCAGCTATGTTGCAACTAGATGAATAGCTTTATTGTGATAGAGATATAACATCAAATATAAAGTTTTTTCTCCCATATTTTGCACTAACATATCGGTGCGATCAAATTCAGTGCTAAGTGAACAATTATTTACTGACAGCCGGTACGGAAGGCGACAAATCCGTAAAACTGTTGTTCGTGAATATAATTTCCTTAATTTTGATTGTTATCAATAATTAGACTTTTTATAAGAACTATACTATGTAATAGTTCACCTCCGCTTTCACCTCCGTTAACCTCTGCATCCACGGAGGTGAATCTCTAAAATTCCGCATCCGCCTCCGCTAAGATGGCCTCCGTAACAACCCTTGTACTACCACCAAATCTTGCGTTACAGTAAAAGAGTGTGGAATGTGCTTTTTACGCACCTCGTAATTATATTAGTCCTCAGAAGTATTGCACCTGTGATCGGCTTTAGATAGAACTATATTTAGATTTAGATAGTGCTATATTTAGTATGTCACAAATGTCCATGAACGGTAGTGATCTCTTACTGTCAGATAGACTGTGAGGTGAATTAAGATGTCATAAAAAATGACATGAAATATTAATATTACATGATTTAATCCTCTTATTCTAGCGACCTTCATTGTGGTTAACTATCATTAGAACATAAACGTATGAGAACTTACATATCTTCTGGAGGTAAGTTCAAAGTGATGCTGCCCTTAACATAATCGCCAAACTGTACGTAACCAAAGAATCCGAAGACGCTATACAACGCGATAACAATGATCATAGACACGTTAAGTACTCCAGGGCATCCGAGAAACTGCTGAGGTTTGGACATTTCGTTTTCCACCGGCATTACGACGCCGATGCCTTCCATCGCGAATACCACTGTGCTGGAAGAAAAAAATGAATTCCAATACTGGGACCTGTACTTGAAAAAAAAAAATGAATTGAGACCTATGTTGGTCGTAAAATAAATCAATATTGAGACCACCATATCTAATCTAATCTAATTACCATTAAAATTTATTAATGCCTTTGATTATGAAAAAATAAAATAAAATATCGTAAAATCGAAACTCAGGGATTATTAAATAAAAACAACCAATATAGCTTCTAAAAATAAAATATTGGCTTACTAGCAATACTTGAAATTGAGGTGGTAAGCGCAGTAGTTCTTATATATTTGGAATATCTAACTAAAGTTAACATCGTTCACATATTCAGGTGCAACCGAATTTGTACTCTTTAATATCCTAGCATAACTTAATTGGTTAAATGTGTTCCAATTTAATTTACAATTTAATTTATTTAATAATCTTATATATTTTTTTTCTTTGTGTGTGTCATAGTTTTAAGGAAATAAAATATTTTCTTTCTTTCTTTCTTTCTTATCCATGTTCGTGTGATATGTCCATATGTGAACTGCAATAAAATTAGGACTGCTTTCTTTAGATTTTACGACAGGGCAACTGATAATATCGACGGAATCTATCACTTACATAAAAATCCCAAAGTATATAATAATAATAATAACTATTTTTATACTCATGAACATACAATTGTATTTTCTTCCCTGTCGTGGGAACTATGCACACACAAATACCCAGGCCCATAACAGATATCTAAATTCATCATTCGGATATATTTCTGGGCGGAGATCGAACCCGGAACCTCTGCGTGTCAAACCGGCCCCATGCCGACTGCTCCGCCACGCGGGTCGTCAGGTATATGTATAAATTTCTCGTCTGAATAAATTCTAGTGAAATTAAGTCACTTACGAATTACTACATAGTCTAATTTCCATCCGTACCTTAAAAACAATGGCCATTTCGTGACACTGACGACCATCTCCCGTTCGCTGACAGGAGGCAAATCCACAAAGATATAGTACATCGTGATACCAAATACCACAACAATGAGCAAGTTGGCAAGAGTAGAGAATGGCACCAGATACTTCAGATTTCGTATCTGGCAGAGGATGACTAGTGGCACCAAGGTAAGCGCACAGTATGTCTGGATAGATAAGTTATTCTCCGGGTAATAAACATCCAGTGCCTGTGAAAGAAATGTTTACAATCTCATTATTCACCGTGTCCCGTCGTAGCGTCCTTTAATAAACTCGTAACATCGTTGAAACATTAAAACAAAAAACCCGACTGCTTAAAACGAAATTTTTGTTCATAATGATATATATTTAATATTTTGCTTTTGAGTTTTTGTTAAAATAGTCAAGTAAAAGTATTATAATATATATTTTATACTGGTCTATTTACCAGCTTTCATTCGATACCCATATTGTGGTAAAAGTAAAAAAGTCGTCCTTCCTCCCTTTTTCTCCTCTATTTTATGGCGCCATTTAAAAAATATATATAGCCTATGTCACTTTGCAAACTGGGACGATTCTAATGATGTGTTATACGTTACAATCCGTTAAGCTGTTTGGGCTGCGTACCAAAAAATGGCACGCAGCTCAAACAATTTAACGGATTAACGGACGAAACATACACACATAAATACATACATACACTCGAAAAACATTACCCTCCTTCTGACGCAGTCGGATAAAAATTAATTACTTTTGGTAGAAAACATTAATCTGAATAAAATAATGACAAAATGTCAAGACATGAACCCTAAATATTTATTTTCAATTCTTGAACTTATTCAGTAGTTGTGGTTTGATTAAATGTTTTGGATTCTTTTGGATGTTTGGAATTTTAAAGATACTAAGAAACAAGCGGACAAAAGTTCTAAGAACTAAACAAAATAAAAACTGATATTAGGTATACTATTACTGATTCTCGGTTTAAGAGGTTTTAATTTAGACTTACCTCCTTAAATGATGATCCTATGAAGACAACATATACACACAAGACACTCGCATATGTTGCTGCTAGGGAATAGTCAATGAACTCCCTGAAAAAAGAAGCAACGTAAGCTAATCGAAGATCGCACTGTCATTAATTCTTTTACACCGCTTTTAAGAGAAAAATTAGATATAAAAAAATAAAATAAAAAGAAAATGCATTTTAGTAAATTAAATTCACTTCTAAGTTTATTGGGCAAAATTTCAAGGCATACACTTGAACTACGAGGCATATAGACATAATACTTAGCACGAGATTATTAGATTTGCACATAAGATCTTTGTTTTCGACCATTCCTTGCAATGTAATGACAGGCGAAAACGTACACTATGATTGTTATGAGTTAATGTAATAATCTCGTACTAAAGGTACACGGTGACCGCTCCAGGTGGTGGAGCGGTCACGATAACGGCCTAACATGCAGTGGATCCCGGGTTCGATCCCCGGCCAGACAGACACCTGAATGATTAGTTTAGATTTCTGTTCTGGGTCTGGGCTTTTGTGTATTTGTCTTTGTGTATCCATGGCACCCAAGATACGGAAGAAAATCCTAGTGTGAAGCTATGAGTGTAGAAAGCGTTTATGTTTATGTTACGCGCTTGTGTATTTGGGTCTGATGGATGTGGTATGGGATACATATTTAGCCGAGTTGTTCCAACTTAACCCCTTAGGAGTAGCAACACATCTGTGGCCAACCTCAGGTAAGACAGATATTATCTGTGGTTGCAGTGCATGCATGAGCGGCAGTGGCCACTTAACATCAGATAGTTGGATGATTAATTTGAAAGACTAGAAAAACGTAGCAATAAGTACATAAACTTACTTTACAAAACTAGCCCAAGGTTGCATTTTCTTTGGGCCAAACTGGAAAGCGGCTCCGCAGGTTTCCGCGAAACCCATGGAGGGCTTCTTTGCGTTCACACATGCTCGTTGTGATGTTCTTACCTATAAAAACAAGGTATTTATTAAAAGTAAAAAATCGTCGTCAAATTACAGAGAAAGTTGTTAAAGTAGATAACCTTATTTTTTCAAAGTAAATTTCCCTTCAATAGTCGTCAAAATGTCATTTATTGTAATTTTTAAGTAGGAGATACTGTCATTTTATATTCACAATCTGCAAGCACTGGCTGCGAGGTACCATGCCGCGCGGCATAGACGAGTGGTCGGCTCCTTGCGGAATGAATGTGATCTATATATTTTATAACACATATCCAATATTTTTTGTGTTCCTTCTTAAGTGCATTTTTAGTAATTATACCGTAATGTTCTTAAAACAGTTGTTCATTAGATTGTTTTCTAATAAACGCGGGTGAAACCGCGTGGCACAGCTAGTTGTTTATATAGCCGACATTTTCGTTCAAAAACTTACACTGCCTTACGAGTTTATAAACAGTTACATATACCATTTAATGATGAAAAAAAAAAAACATTCTTTTTAAATATTTCTTCTTAAAAATTCTCTTGGATATATGATTTTAGTTTAATATTATCGAGAAATTGATCCATCTTCATATGGGTCACAATACGGTTTTTAAATTTCTTTTTTTGGTTTATGTTTCCACCCAGTTGTTTGGTTCTTGGTCACGGGGAAGTGATTTATTCTTAGATAGTCGCAAATTCGTATTTGCAGTCAAATTTACGACCGATGTAAACAATGACGTTAAGTTTCAAATTTGAGAAAGGTATTCGGAAGTTTTCATTAATTAATACTAAAGTTTTGAAGTGTACACCGTATTAACTACTGAACTATAAGAGACGAGAACCTTTAGTTATTGTATCCGGATGATATTCCAAAGTTCGCTATCTAAAAGGTCAACTTCGGCAAAACATGATATTGTCTCTAAAATCAGACTTGCTTCACTAACGGCTGTAAACGCAACATGTTTATATCTTTTATGATTTTATATTAATAAATGAAAAAGTAGATTTTAATTACATAAATAATAACTACATAAAGTAAATGAATTTTAATTAAATAAACAGTAAAAGTTACCTCAATATATAGTGTACCTACACTTTTTTTTTATTAAATTAAATTCAATAGTAACTTTCAGTCAAATTAGTTCAGTAACTTTGATTTTTGAAGTGTAAACTTCTTAAGGCGCGTTAGGCATTTTTGAGTTGGGAAAAAACTATTCAACTCGCCACACTTTTACCGTAATTGACACCTCTGTATATAAGTATGAACATGTATATATTGTGTATGTACGTACATAGATACACATGTTTTAACTTCTGTCGGCACTCCTGGAGTGCCACTGTTTTCTTTTTCTATAATGGATAAGCGCTTATCTAGCGCTAATATCAAGAACTGAACTTGACTGACCTGGACCGCTTTAATTATACTTGAATTTTTGAACAAAGTAGGGTCATTGCAAACCACTAGGCTACCATTATTTTTACTAGTGTTGCTGCTTGAGAGCAGTTTATCGATAGAACATCCAAATCCAAAATTTTTAAATTAAAACTTATAGTACTTTTATGGACAGTGTGGCAACACTTGTTTATATCCTTTCTATATTAACGGTATTGCGATCGCCAACCACAGTATGGGACGAGCTATCGGTACATGGGAATTCCTAGTCTATTTCTGACATATATCGTCTTCCGACCTTTGAAAAGAACAATTTACTGTACGCCCACACATAATTTGCACGTGTCTTATCATTTATGCAGGTAGACACTAGAGTTGTTAGAGAAATTGCATACTTTCATGCTTTAGTACCTACTCGGATAATATGAAAAACTTGTTAATACTGGAAATAAATTTCACAGATTGAAGTTTGAGAGAAAGAAGAGCATTGCTCTGTGTAGGGTTTGTGTAATGGTAAATTAAAATTGTGAATGATTTTGAGTTACATTTTTTTAATTGGTTTTAAAGTAATGTGTAAGTACAAATACGAACACAGAAGTACTGTAGTTTTAAATTAAATTCACAGTCTAAAATGATACAGTACATACAAACACGAGTGCATGCAGTCTCAGAAAAGGATTTGGTTTGGTTATATCTTCCTGACCAAGGTTTGCACTTGTAATCCTCTTACTAGGCGCAAAACCAGAACTACAGGGATACTGTCTGGAGCCCGATGGGGCAACGCGCTCAGAGGACTCCGGTTGCGTTCATTTGGAGATCCCGGAGTCTTCTTTGAAGTGCCGAGGACGGCCACCGGGGGGGTTTTAGTGCGGTAAAAATCCCACATAACCCGGCGTCGCTCCCACGGCGACAGGTACCTTTTGAAGATTTCCCCCTCGAGAACAAGAAAAAAAAGGCGCAAAACCAATAATATGCTCGAGTGGGTCACCCCGGTGAGGTAATAAACGGACCTTTGTTCCTGTGCTCTTCATTGTTCATTGTCGTATTACCATATAAAATGGCTGTGATATGCTCATGGCTATACTGTATGTCTATGATGCTCTAATCAACGGTGAGAAAATTAACACTATTCTCGCAGATAAAAACGAATTGAAGTGTAAAAACCATCAGAGACGATCATGGTGCTGACAGAAGTGAAAACTTAAAGCTGTATTTTGAGTTTTCAAACTGATATTAATAATAAAAAAATCATATATTTATAAATAAAATGTTTAACGCTAAGAAAACATGCATGTTATGCATGCTTAAAACATAAGCATGTTGGTGACGCGAACGGCAAGATTTTCCCCTATCAAAAATCGTCCAACGCGCTTATAGATGTTATCACTTCAAAAAGAAAAAGGTTATTCAAGTCATTTCATTAATCAATAGCTTAAGTAAAAAAGAGAGTAGTGGCACTCCAGGAGTGCCGACAGAAGTGAAAAAAAAATCCAACATACATAAGTATCTATAAGTACGTAGATACACAATAAATGTACATACTTATATACAGAGATGTCGGTTACGGTAACAGTATCGCGAGTTCAATGGTTTGTTTCCCATCTCAAAAAATGCCCAACGCGCAAAGAAATTTTCACTTCAAAAAAAATCCAAGAGGAAGATAGCTACAATAAAATACTTACCACCATAGCTACAGTATGTGTGCATATTAAGCCAGCAAGAAGCGTGCCTATTACGCCGACTAACAATCCAGCATTCTTGAAGGCTGACGGCATCGCTAAGATGCCTGTTCCCAAACATGCCTTCAGGAGATGTGCTATGGATCCGAGCGTACTGCAAAAAGATATTTTTATTTTTAAATGTAGTTAATTAAGATTTGATAACTGTGACAGTCGTTTAAAGGCTTTGTATTCCGGAGTGTGAAACCCAAGCACAAAGCCTTAAGTTTTTAAAGTTACGATTGTAACATAAATTGACTAGCTTTTACTCCCAGTTTCACCCGTTTTGGTCATTTACCACAACAAAGAGTATTTTATGTGGTAATTTAGTTTATAAACTACATGTGTTTCAAATTTCAGTCAAATCAGATCAGTAGTTTTACGTGAAAGAATAACAAACATAGATACATCCTCACATACATGTTGAACTCTTTGTAGTTTGACTCCAGAAGCAACACCGTCATACCTATTGCTGCCTTATTACAACAATGTTATTCGTTGCTGTGTTTTGTTCTGAAGAGTGTGGGAGATATACTTATCTGAGGTATTCCATCTTAGTCCTCAGGGGTAGCAATGCATCTGTGGCTAACGTTAGGTGAGAGTTTGATCTTGCTAGGTTTGATTACAGATGTCTACGGGCGGCAGTAGCCACTTATTATCGGGTGGGCTGCGTGCTGGTTTGCTACTTCCATACTTACTTTTGCTACTTATAATACTACTACTACTTACGTTTGCTACTTATAATATTAGCATGAAGTATGGTTTGTAAGTAAAGGAAAACATTATGACCTGTAAAAAATAACGATCTACTAATTTGTTGATCATTTACAGGTGGATGGATATGGCCCTTAATCCTTCTCACTATAAATAGTAATCCATCCCAGCAGTGAAGTTCATACTATAAATGCGACAAGAGATTTATCAATGTTGTTGTTTAAAACCAATGCCAATATAATCTACTACTCCCTAAGTGTATGTGTGTAAATATATGAAATGATATGGTTAAATATTATATAATGATTTTCTTTTCATTTTCTAATATATTAGTAATGATACATTTTAATATGTTACGGGTACTCACGATATGCGGTTTTGAATTTCTTTTTGCCGATAAACCGCATATCATGAGTACCCGTAATATATTAAAATGTATCAATTCCGCGATAATATTAGCCTAAAATCATATATTAGTAATGATATTATCGTCTACGTACAGGAAAATCAATAAGTCGATTAAAATTTGAGTATATTTTTCTGAGGGTACTTTGGTCACACTGAAATGAAATACAACTTGAGCATTTTTACAAATACTCAAATAAGATCCACAACTTATCCAAGGTTTATCTTGTACTAGTAGGTTGCTAACATAATCTTAGCGCGGTATTTAATTGCTAGCATGCCTTTGATTCCGTATCAAAATGCTTCCGTGGGAATCGAATACAATGCATCCTTTACATAGATGTTTTACCATTGTTTGATGTAAATACGTCATTCTTAAACACATGTGGTATATAAATTACACGACACGTGTAAAATGGGACCGGTACACGTGAATTTTATATCGCTAAACGGTAAAAGCAAAGTTTGATATGTCAAAAAATAGATGTAAACAACGCTTACTGCAGCGACAACTATTTGGTTCTAAAGTAACTTACCTTTTATTAATTCTATGAGTAAATATGCTAAAAACAACCATTATTAGGTACTCACAAAATTATTTGAAATCAATTAAGCGGGCTTAAGAATTGCACCCACAACTCAGTGATCGGCTTTTTTACATAAGCTTGACGTAGGTTACGAGCATTCTGTCTATCTGATGGTAAGTACATGCCGTCCATGGACATCAGTAAGCAACTTAAGTCTGCAGTTAGTCACAGACGTGTTGCTTCTAAGAGGACTAAAATGGTCGCCTCATAAAAAAGTGAGCTGGCAACCACACCCTACCACCGAAAAGCAAGAACTGCTCTCTCTTGCTAGAAACAGATGTAATTGTGGTAAGTGCACAATCGAACCAAACTCGTTGTACCTGACATGTTCTTTGTAGTCGACTAGTTTTGCCTGCGACTTTGTTTGCTTACTATGCAGGTGCTATGTGAAATTTGAGTTTATTTAAGACCATACATAATTATCGAATTTACATTTTAGTCCAAACCTACTACTTATCCGTACTAAGTTTGCCGGTCAGAGGAATGCGCGTCCACTCCCATTATCGTTTCCAGTTTCGTGGCGATTAAACAGTTTAGTCGACGTTAATACGCGTACAGTCAAACAAGTCGTTTCTGATTTATGTTGTAGTGGGCTAGATTCATCTATTGACCAATTGTCAATGAACAGTCGTAGGTCCATTGTTTAGTCGAGGTAATACACATTAAACTATCGGTTGATAGTTGTATAGGGTAGCGCAAAAGGTTATCGCCCGATGTTTTTAGATTGATTTTTTTAAATTAATGAATAACTTTTGTTTATTAAGTAGAAAAAATAATATCGTCCAAGTACCAGCCGTCAGAATTGATGACAATCCAGGCCCGATTTATGGCATTTTCTATTACTCTTGCTAGAACTTGCGGCGACAGATTCCAGTATTCCTGGCGGATATTCTGATTAAGGGCTTCAAAAATCTGAAGATTATTGACGTAGACTCGTTACTTCAATAAAGGAAGTCGGTCAGTGCAAATCATCAAAACCTCTCTATTTGGTGTAATCATTACCACATAATTTGCCACCCGAAACTACGAGTAGATACGTTCTTGATGTGTATAGCGATTCATGGCTTATTAACGTGTAATTTGTTCCTGCTTACTTCAGAAATGTCAAATCAGAAGTGAAATTTAATGCACTTCGCAGAAATTGTTGCATCTTCCAATAAGGTGATGACTTTTGCGCCACCTTGTTACACAAGGCGCAAATTTTGCCAGGTGGTTGAACCGGTGTATTTCAAGGTTCATTTGTCACACTCGTTCTACGAGTATATACAATACCAAATGTAGTTTAAATTTTTAAATAAAATAAAATTTAAAAACCCCCAACGCTATTTACTCAAC
>MOOZ01000323.1:37745-58910 GCA_002930495.1 Cecropterus lyciades
CGTGCCGTGCTTGTGCCTGGCCTATCATAACTTCAAAGAACATCGCTTTAGATATTCGACTGTTCTGACTCCCATCAGTCCCTAGAGTGGAATTAAAGCCGTCCCTCTTCCGGTGGACGCGTATCCTACAAAGATATCTACTAAAATTGAACCAAGTTGAAGATTCATGTATGTTTAAGTACAATCAACCAAAGGAGCACTCAATGTTACAAATCAGTACAGTGGCACAATCGCTCCAAGTGCCAAATGTATGCGCATACATTCCCGCCCCCGTTTCCGAGCAACACGGATCTAAAACGAATGGAAGTTACGCCACTGTATTCATCTGATTCATGTGGCAAACGAGCATGCAGACCACCTGAGTGCTACCATAAGTGGTTGTCGCCTATAAACATCTGTAAGCAACTTCGTGTAGAGCAGGGGTCCTATCTGAAGTCGATCACAGATGCGTTGCTACTAGGCTGAGATGGTCGCCTCGTGTATAAGTGAGCCGGCAACCATACCCTTCAATCGAAAGTAGGCAGTGGTACTTCCCCAATCGAACAATATTGGTTCTAACACCTGGAGTGGTATATACTATATATACTACACACTTTTGTGGTAATTGATATAGATATGTTTATATTGTACGTATTCATTCACATTGGAGCTCTAAACGCTCGGCTATGGTATCTGGCTAAGCGCTGAGTGACCCGAAGACTGCCTTAAGCGACAATAGCTCGGCGTTGCAAGCGTTAAACACGGCGCTCCGCCAGCTCCCAAAGACGACGGTAGGGGCAGTCATACGCCTGTTCAACGGCATACTGCGCACGGGGATATTCCCGCACTCGTGGCAAAATTGGGCACGTCATTATGTTGCCCAAGCAGGGGAAAAACATCCTGAAGCCTGAGAGCTATAGGCCTATCACCCTATTGCCCTGCATTTCTAAGGTGTTCGAAAAACTCCTGCTCCAACACCTAGTCTCGCATTTAACACCCAGACAATTTGGATTCCGAACAATTCGGATTCCGGACGGAACATTCTACGACGTTACAACTGTCGAGGGTACTGCACCATATTATGAACGCCGTAAATTAAAAGAATTCGCGTGTGCAGTTTTCCTTGACATGAAAAAGGCGTTCGACTGTGTTTGGCACGACGGCTTGCTTTACAAGATCTCACAGTCGTCGTCGCCCAGGCGTAACGTTAAGGTGATCTCCAGCTTCTCGGAGAAGTGAAGCTTCAGAGTGGTGGTCGACGGGACACTATCTGGAGAGCGCCCATTTGCAGCTGGTGTCCCTTAGGGAAGCTGCTTATCCCCAGCTTGCTACTCTGCGTACACCGACGACATCCCTGCGGCAGGGGGGCATTACTCGTCCTATATGCGGACGACGCGGCGTTTGTGACGACGTCGCTAAAGAGCACTCACGCCGCGCCAAAGAAGCACCGTGCCCTCGTTTCCCTTCCCGAATGGCTCGCGTTGTGGAGGTTGTCGGTGACAACACCCAGACCCTCAGGCTGGGGGGTAGCTGGGAGGATCTTTGGACCATCGACTCAGCATGAGGCCCCACGTAGATTCGGTAACAGCATCGGCGAGGTCGGTATACTTCGTCTTCCGCCCAGTGCTCTCCTCGAGCCTCCCCCTGGGCATCAAGAGGACCGTGTACAAGCACTACATCTGCCACCGCCTGACGTACGCGGCACCGGCTTGGTACGCAAACGCAAAAGGTTGGGCGTTGTTGTAAACAGTATTTATCTGTAATTTATCTGTATTATCTATTTACAAGCTTTTATTGATACCCATTTTAACACGATTATTAAAAAAACGCGTCTTCAAATAGCTCTCATTTACGTGAGCCATTTTAAAAAATGATGTAGTCTAGCTCTGCAAACTTAAACGATTCTAATCATTATATTAGTACGTGAAGCAAAAACGTCGGACCCCTTTTTACAAAAATTGCGCGGACGGAGGAGTATGAAATTTGGCACACTTATAGTTTATATGTAGGAGAAGTGCAGTACGCTAATATTTAACTAATTATAAAGTACATTTAATTAATAAATAAAACATTACACACTACCATGCATTTGACACACACAAACACGTATTTGTTACATGCATACATACTTTGTGATCAAATTGTTTCTTTTGTTTATCACTCTATGTCTATGACATACATAGAGTGATCTTACTGAATATCAAACAGAAAAGTTTTATTTGCCCTATTTAATATAAAAATACCACGTGAAATACCACTCGCTTATACAAATTTATGTAATATAAGTTGTGTAAGTAAGATACATTAAAGAAAGAAACAATATCATCATATAGGTTCAAAGCAATTATTGTATTTTTAATTAATGCGGTGGCTAATAAAATCTCTCTTTTTCGACTGGGCGACCACTAGTGATAATAATCTGTCGACCTGTTTAAGCTGTAGCGCATGCCAAAGAAATGGACACATGTGTATGTGTCCATTGTCCAGGGTATGTGTGTACATACGCTCGAAAAACCCTCCTTCTGACAGTCGGATAAAAAAGGAGATTTCTGATGTGACACGATGATGTGTAACATACATAATGTTATTTGTATTATTGGAACTGCAATACTTTTCATTATTTATTAGGGCCTCTATTATAAGTATAAGTACGTATATTTGTTCACGCTTTTACAAGTGTGTATTTAACTTTGTCCACTATTTTCCGAAGTATGTATATATATTTTTATGGCTTAAATCTATACTAATATTATAAAGCTGAAGAGTTTGTTTGTTTGAACGCGCTAATCTCAGGAACTACTGGTCCGATTTTAAAAATTCTTTCGGTGTTAGATAGCCCATTTATCGAGGAAGGCTATAGGCGAAGACCAACAGGAGCGGAGCACCAATGAAGAATGTTTCAAAATCGGGGTTTATTTTTCTAATGAGATATAAAATTTGGTTAATGTATGTCACGTTACATTTCTTTTAAACGCGGGTGAAACCGCGAGCTCAGCTAGTTTAATATAATTTACTACGCTTTGTCATATCTAGTCTAGAATATATAGGGGTGACATAAATTATCCGGAAGAATATCGAAAATTTATATTCCGACATCGGCCAGTAATTGTTCGAATATTATGTAAATGGACAGCAAATGATTTAAATGTACATAATTACGATTTTGTTTTAACATACTAGTAAGTGGGAATTGTATATACTTTTATTCCTGATTTAATCACATATAAAATATGCTGGTATATGAAGCTGTTAGTCAAATGCGTCAGAAGGGGGGTAATGTTTTACAGCGTATGATTGTTTGTTTGTATGTATGCCCTTGTCTTTGGCACACGCTACAGCCAAAAGGCTTGACAGGTTGTGACATATGACATATCATTAGCATCATCTAAGTTTGGGGAGTGACATAGTCTATATTTAAAAAAATGGCAAGTAGGCATAAAAANNNACTATTTTATTATTACAACAACATGGATATCAAATGAAAGCTAGTAAATCGATCATTCTAGAAATATATATCATAATAATCTTAATTGACTATATTGACGAAATCTCATATAAAGCAAAAAATATGATATTATAAGCAAAAAAAAAACGTTTTAAGCAGTCATACTACTTTATAATATGGAAGTAGGTGGCCACTGCCGCCCCTGGATATCTGTTATCAACCTCAGATAAGATCAGTTGTTGTAGTTGTTGTTGATCAGTTCAATGCTTTGCTTCTCCTGAGGACTAAGTTGGAAGGCAGCGACGTATCTGTGAACAGCCATCTGTAATAATTTACTTTACAATTTTTTTTACCTGGCGGCGTCAGAACGAGGGTAATCTTTTTTGAGCATATGTATGTATGTATTTAATGTAAATAATATATTTAAAAAACAGAAACCCCAGTCGGGTTTCTGTTTCTGTCGGTCTAAAAACAATTATCTGAAACGGAACGCAATTAATCGTTTCTTAAGCAGTCGGGTTTTTGTTTCAATAACTGGGTATAATAACAATAACTGGTAATTGGATGAGAAGAGCCGAAGATCTGGCTCTGTGGCGCGTTTCGGGAGAGGCCTATTTTCAGCATTGGACTGATGCATACTGTAAATGTAAGTATGTCCCTAGTGTATTGTAATAATAGAATATATATAAAAAAAAATTACAATGATAAAATGTAGAACAAATCAGTATTTTTGTCCCCAACCAATGATTTTAAAGTAGGGATTATAAGAAATATATTAACAGTAAGATAATAAATAAATTTCTTTAACGGTGAAGAAAAATATTATTAATATTCAAAATCATTATTAACGCTTAATTCTTTTTACTCCTAGCCATGGAAAGACACCAAAACCTGAATGTTCTTCATTCAGACCCAGAACAGTAATCTATATTTATCATTCAGATTTTTGTTTAGCCGGAGTCGAACCCGAAATTCGCTGCGTTTCAGACCGGTACGGTGACCGCTCCGCCACACGAATAATCAAATAATATAGGAAATAACTGGAAATACAGTTTGTAAAAATCCTAATATACCTTTCTTTATGTCAGCAAAATAGTAGCCATATTGAATGGCGTAACTTTATTAACTGTGGCGTTAATAAAATTACTCAGTACAGCTCAACGCGGAGGATTCCAATTTGAGACCAACGAGTCAGGTCAGGATACATCCAATTCCGTTCCATTCAGATTTTGGATAAGTATTTCGCTTATCGATAGACATATCCTTTTAGATACCGACTTAGCTACCTTTTTAGATATTAAATTTGATACATATTTTGAGGTTTTTATTGTTTTTACTCCGACCGGTCCAGGGACCTCTAAATCTAGCGGTTACCCACCGTCTTCTTCAGGTCATCAGCCCACCTGGTCCGGGGGCGGCCTACCCTCCTTTTGCCCAGACGTGGTCTTCATTCGAGGACTCTGCGACATTGGTTATCTGTCCTCGAACGATGTGGCCTGACCATTGCCACTTCAGCTTTCTAATTCTGATTCCAACAGTGGACGCTCACTTTGTAGGTTTTTATAATACGAAAAAGGCATGCGAGATCTAGACCTCTCGATTAAGTAAGGCTAAGGCTTTTGCCGACCATGGGCATTAGTAATCAACCCCAAAAAAGATCAGTTATACCTGAAATTGGCCACAGATGTGTTGCTATTTCTAAGGAATAAGTTGGATGTCTCAGATAAGTATGTTTTTCCGTATCACATCGTTCAGCGATGTGATTAGGCTGAACATTCAGCATAAACGCTTTCTACATTCATAGCCCCACAGTAGGATTTTCTCCTGTGTCGTGGGTGCTATGGACCCACTAAGACCCAGAACAGAAATCTAAACTCACCATTCAGATATTTGTCTGGTCGGGGGTCGAATCCGGGACCCACTGGGTGTCTGACCGGTATGGTGATAGCTCCACCACGTGAGTCTCCATAAACAATACTTAGCATAAAACACAGCAGCGCTTAACGCTGGTGTTATTAGGCTGGTCTTACTAGACATAGAGGTGGTAGTGCCTCCAGGGTCGAACCACAGACCACCGACTTTAATATTAAATTGCGTATATTGTCATTTTATTAAGAATCTTCAAAGCCAACCATGCGTTGGTGATTCCTCTGGTGTTGCAAATGTCCATGGGCGACAACAACTACTTTTCACTGAGTAACATGTCTGTCTTATAGTTAGGTTCAGCTATAAGAAAACAATTTGTCTGTAACGTTACGTGTTTGTCACGTTTATTGTCTGTAGATATAAATGATGCTTAAGACGCCTTTGACAAGGCAGGAATAGTTCTAATGAGTGTTTTTGACTGTGAAGGTACCACACCTACAAGCGATAAATAATTCCTTCACCGCTTGATTGTGGTATGTGGTATGTATACGCATGACGAAGCCTGTTGCTAAAGCAAGTAACAATATAATAATTAAACCTTTCCCCCACATTTCGTCGGTTCACGCGCTGTAGAAACTTGTGGCTTTTCTTGAGTACTAGTAAGGATAGAGTATGTTATGCTTTCCAAACGAATTGACTTGAAAACATACGGACATTTATTACATTAAAAAACGCAGTAGTATTTTGAATCATGGTGTATTAAACTAGCAAAAGTCCTGTTCTGTTTTTTACAGTCTGCTCCTTTTAAAACTCCACAGCGTTTGCTTTTAAGATTTAATATTAATATTTGATAAATCAAATAAACCACAGTTTTATTTAATTTACACCCATAGTGGTAAATAATAATCCAACGTTTATTATTGAAACATCAACTTATGTGGACGAATTAGAGAAAAAGTTTTATAGCAAAGAAATTTAATAAATAAATGCCGTATTTTTAAAGCGACAAAGGTTCAAAGAATTGATAAAACATTACCACACCATTCAGACCAGAGACGCATAACACTGCTGTTATCAGGCAGAAATAAGTGTGGTGCTTCCAGAGTCGAATCACAAAGAGTTCTACGACCTTCAAGGTTCAGAGACCGTATAACAAAAACGTAACCTTTAAGGAGAAATAACAAGTCTAACAAATAAGTTGGGAAAACTCTCTTTATGAGAATAAGTTGTATTTGTAAGATGTGTCAGTGAAAAGTGGGTTACATACAAATGTCACTTTCGGGCAACCGCCCTTAATTTTGCCGTCCATATTTCTCTGCTTTGGGTTCTCTGCGTTACCTTGCGTCTCTATAGACCAGGCTCTGGTTAGGTTAAACGCGTTTATAATAAAACGACAGTTATTTAAGCCCGTATATTCAATTTTTTGTATTATTATTTGAGTGAGCCGAAGATGGCCGAAAATTCCCGATGTGTATGAAACAACGTGAAACTTTGATGAGCTCACGCCGCGGAATAACCGATACATATTGCACGGTGGGTTTTATTGACTTTTACTAGTATATTTACTATTTCCGCTGCCACTACGGAAAGTTTGCCGTTTTTGTAAGTTTTATAGGGTTATTACGATATTGGAAAACAGTGACCCGTTTCTGTGTGTAGGGTATTTTCATGATTTTCAATCTTATGTAGTTTTTATCGATATTAAGTAATAAATGTTAATAAAGTTGACGCTTTATAAATTTCTGATTAACTTTGACAGAAAATCTTACAAATATAATCATTGATATTACACGGTTCAATGTAGTTATACGATTAAGTTAAAATTTAAACTCTATTGGTAATTGATACTAAGTCTGTGGATTATGCTATAATTTCTACTATGTTAACAAGCAACATTGTTTCTTGTTTATATAGTACTAGCTGATCCGCGCGGTTTGATGATTTGGTGAATCGTGTTTCTGTATGGGAGAGGTCCCCCCCCTCCCCCGCTTAGAAGGCTTCTTAACACGATGCCCACAAATAAGTCGAAACTCTACATAAAAGGTCCTGCTATTTCTAATTTTACATAAAATATTGTAGATTTAAAACAATATATATTTCTTAAAATACGCAACTTAAAATGTCCATGACTGGATCAATATTAAAAATTTAAAAACAAAGAATTCTATTACAGGCTACAAGTTTAGTTATTTTTTACATTCTTACTTACATTTTCGATGCCAACCATCGAAAAACTTTGTCCCTGGGATTCGTTTATTGTAAAGGCAAACGGGGCCGGAAATGAATGTTGCTATAATTACGTTGTCACATGGTCCAATCCTATACCAAAAGTATTGTGCTATTATACATCAAATTCTTCAATTTCTCGATAGTATAATGGGAGTACCAACTTTCAATTTTAATTCGTGAGATGGCAAGCCCGCAGGATTGAGGGAATTTAAAAATTCTTATGGGTAGTGCTGTGTAGTAATATCTTCGACATCACACACGCTATTAATCAAATTTTATATATCTCATTTACTGACTCGTTTCTCGGTGATAATATAACTCTCGAACTAAGCCAGGCCTTTGCTACGACCGATTTGTGAGGGGCCATACTCGCCATTGCGCGGCGGCGGCAGTGTTTATTTTCTTAACTTCGTAATATCTTCTGAATAGGATGTCCGACTTAAGTAATTAAAAAAATTATCTACAGGTATTGGAACACTTTTGTATATGAAATGATTTATTTGGATAAGGATTTATATGAGAGTATGGTTATTATAGCCTGATTTTGGTCAGCTTTTTTATTAACTTTTAAAATGTAAAAAGTGGTTGTAGTGACATAGCTACAATAGTTGGACATAAACCAAAAGTTTTATGTAGATACTGATATGTGCTCTAATATTGTAAAACATTTTTTTGTTGTATCGTCTATAGTTTTCGCAGCGTATGCGACGAAAATAATTTTTAAGATTTCTTTTTTACATCTTGGTTCACATTACTGAAGTTTTAGCAAGATCCTTTATTTTTCTAGTAATAAATATAGCCTATGTTACTTTGGAATAACGTAGAATTCTAATGGTGAAAGAATTTTTAAAATCAGTTCAGTACTTTTTGGGTTTATTAATTACAAACATACAAAAATACAAAGTTTTCCTCTTTATAATATTAGTATAGAACTACATATATATTATGTAGATGAACAGGCGGTCGAGTGATGCGGGGCAGAGGGGACGGACTCGCCGTAGGCACCTCAAGGAAAGAACGCTCGCCGAGCTTTAAATGTTTCGCTGCTAATTACTTCTAACGATGATATCTCAGAAACTATTTATCGGATTGATATAGTGTACAGGGCAATTTCAATCTGCATTAAATGCCTAAGCTAACTAACATATTCATTCACTACACATACAAAACCATATAAAAATCCGTTTGGTAGTTTTCGAGTTTATCGCTTTCAGACAGACAGAAGGACGCGGCCGGGGACTTCATTTTATAATATTTATAGATATTTGAGTAAGCGTAAAGAATATTAAAACAAAATCATAAAAAATAATTGATTGCATTAAGTTTCAGTTTAATGTTGTTAACTAGTCGGTTTTCTTTGTTTTTAAAATAATATATTTAATAAAAAGTATGTAATTAGTTATTGTAACACATATACATATAACATATATACATATACGTATACATATAACGGTCTATCAACTAGCTTTCACTTAATATTTATATGTCATGATACAAAAATATATCGTCGTAGTGGCCTGGTATTTATTATTGGGATCTCGTGGAGGTGCGCTCAAATTTCAGCAACTCTCACTCAATTTGCAATTAAAATCATTCGAATGTTACCCATAATATATATTTCATTTGTAACAAACCCATCAGGAAAATACATTTTCATTCAATAATATAACAGTCGGAAAGATATTTCAATTATCAAGTCGGGACCACACATATCAGTTGTATTAACAACAGACGTATATTTGCAAAAGAAATGAGCAATTTTTTAAAATTCAGGACACGGAAACATGGCTGTCAACCAGTTACTTTTATATATTATCTGTTGGATCCAGTTACTTGAAAATATTCTCCAGATTATCCATTAATTTTCGCCGTACTATCATAAAATCAGAAACAAATTTAAAAACTCGTAAAAATTATCGTCATTTTATGTTGAAAATACAGCGAAAGTTCCTCGATTGCCAATTTAAAATGATCAAACATAACCGCCATAACCCCCTATTCATCGCAAACTTATCATAAAACATTTCTATGTGATTCATATCAGCCGGGTCGACATTCCAATTATCAAGTCGGGGCTGAAAAATTGATTGTTTTTGCTAAAACAATCAATGTAAGTTGCTACTGACTTTTATTTACAAACAAATGTACATTTGTGTTCAATAGTAAAACATGAAAACATGGCTACGAACCAGTTGCTTTTAAATATTAATGATAGTATAAATTCAAAAATACAAACAATGCATCCGTCCATTTATTTTTCTCGTATCATCACGAGATCGGAAACACGACATTAAAAAATAGTAAAAAGCCCAAATTGGCCTCAAATATATTATTAGAATGTTGTGCAACGTCATTCAAAATTCAGCAAAAATCATTCAATTGCCTATTAAAAACATTGGAACGTCACCCATAATCCTCTATTCATCGCAAACTCATCAGAGAAATACATTTCCATGCAATAGTGTTACAGCCGGGTTGACATTCCAATTATCAAGTCGGGACCGAAGATATCGGTTGTCTAAGCGATAGACGTTTATTTGCGAAGGAAATGAGAGATGCCCTCAAGAAATAATTGCTTCTGCGATGAATAGATGCGGGTTGCTTGTTTTGATTTTGTTTTTAAGATATAACTGTTTTCGTGTAGATTGTAGTGTTTTGTGAGTACCTATTGCGAGTATTCGATTTAATACAGAAGATTGTGACTTTTGACAGATATTAATAAATGGTACTCGTATTTGTATTACAACTAAACAATCAAGTTTGTTTTTCCCACGAGGGTAATGTTTTTGGAGCGTAGGTATATCAATTTCTTGGACACGCACAACAGACCAAAAAGCTTGATGAATTGTTATATATCCTTGGAATCATCTCAGTTTGCAGAGTGACATAGACTGTATAATTTTTAATATGGCGCCTGTAAAAAGAATAATAGGAGGGGAAAAGACCTTTTTTTAAAAATTATCATAACGATAAAGATATCAAATTAAAGCTAGTTAATAGAGCATTATAAATATATATTACATAGTTAGTATGAGTTACTATTATTTAGTTATTATGTGTCAGGCACACAAAATACCGCATATTACTCAAACATCAATCATCCTTTCAAATCGTTTTTTCATTTGAATCTAGGAACTCTATCTTGCAGGAACAGCTTCTTGGAGCAGTGATAGTCAAATATTTGAAACTCGGCCTTTTAATCGAGGGTCAAATGTTCGAATCCTAGGTACCCTACCACTGTTTTTTTTAATTTATAATAGAGTTCTCTAAAAAAGGGGTACAAAGGTGTGTGTCTGACAATTCACACTTGGCCAGCGCGATGGATCAAAACTCTCTCATTCTGAGACAAAACCCGTGGAGAGGTTGAGAGAGAGAGAGAGCTCTATCTTAAGTTATTATAATTTAAATTTACATAAGATTTTTAAACACAAGTAAACAACAATAATAATAATCAGAATATTCGAATAGGTTCAATTCCGATTGCACCAACACAATACCATTTTTTTTATCAGACCGAAGTAGCAAACGAGCATGCAGTCCACCTGATGGTAAGTGATTACTGCCGCCCATGGACATCTGTAAGCAACCCCATATATAACAGCGGTTCTGCCTGAAGTCAATCACAGATGCGTTGCTACTCCCGAGGACTAAGATGTTCGCCTTATATATAAGCACCCTTCCACCGAAACGCAAGAATTGCTTCACGCTAGAAATAGGTGTGGCGGTGGTACTTCCCCGGTCGAACACTGGTTCTATCTCCTGGTAATAATTATATTTCTGTCTAATAACAGCAGTGTTGAAAGTTAATGTTAATTATTTTGTAATGTATATACCAAACTTGATCTCTTATACAAGTGATTTATAAAGGGGTAAAGCTAAAGGTAAAGGGGTAAAATAACGTATACTTATAGCACCGTCAACTGCTTTCGTAACGCATTTTCGTTTCGTCTAGTTTCGAATCTCAACGATTCTAAAAAAGTTTAACTTCAAAATGAAATCAGAACATCGTTGGTATCGAGAATTATATAACTTTTTTGTTAACACTATCAAGCTGTATTTTAATTATTCGATTCATTGCATCGAAGTTTCATTAATTTTCAGCATAAAAGATCAATGCTTGGCCAGCGATGAAAATTATGAATAAGCAAATATTAAAATGCAATGTGAATGGTCGAAAAGTAGGCAGTTTTTAATATCGTTAATGCTTCTTTTTGATCGTGGACTTTTAGTTTCGCTTATGAAACACATTTATTGAATAAGAAAAAGCGAATGTAGGTTAATTATATTTATGGAATTGATATTGATAACAATTTATTTAAATTCCGCATCCGTCTATCAATCAGTCGTTTCGTATAAAGTGATTGACATAGGGCTCCCTTGACGAGGGTTTTTTCCAACAGTTACTGAGCGTACAGTTCCAAAAGTTTTTTTTCAATAGTTTTGGTTTTTTTTTTTTTTTAGCTATTGTGTAGTTGCTGTTGGCCCTACTGGCCTTTACAGCTTAACCGGGTTTTATGGCGAGCCTTAAGCTCAAGCCGGGACAAGAAGACTGGGCTGGAAGGGGGGGGATGGCTTTGGTCCCCGTCCCAATCCAATAAGTCCCCGTCCAATAGTTTTGTGGTTGCCGGCTCACTTATATATGAGGCGACCAACTTAGTCCTTGGGAGTAGCAACGCATCTGTGATCGACTTTAGATAGAACCCCTGTTCTGTATGAAGTTGCTTACAGATGTCCATGGGCGGTAGTAACCACTTACCCCCAGGTGGACTGCATGCTCGTTTGCCATTTCAGTCTAATAAAATAAAATAAGCTTAGCATGATTCTTGATGACCGCAATGGGTTTAGACGTTACACAAGAGGACGTTGCTGCCAATCTGCTGGATTTTGTCTCTTCGTTGTCTTCTACGGTATCCACGGGAGGAAAGGGAGTGATGGTATTCAAAACCGATACCACACATTTCAAATTAATACAGAAATTTAAGTAATTATCAAATACTAATGATGATACAGTATAAATATTGCACTACCATGTGCTAAGTAGAAAAATGTACAATTGATTGATATACTGAAGCATTTGAATAAAATTTCAGGCATAGAACTTTCAGATGCAAACATAATGAGAAAATTTTCGAAGGTGGTAGAACTCTTTGTGGTTCGACTCCGGAAGCACCACCGCAACACCTATTTCTGCCTAATAACAGCAGTGTTATGCGCTGCTATGTTCTGGTCTGAAGGGTGTGGTAAGGGAGACATACTTTTTCCAGGCATTCCAACTTAGTCCTCAGAGGTAGCAACGCATCTGTGCCTTTTTTTTTGTAATGAAGGGGAAAATTTCAAAAGGTACCCAACGCTGTGGGAGCAACGCCGGGTTATGTGGGATTTTTACCGCACTAAAACCCCCCCTGTGGCCGTCGTCAGCGCTGCGTGGGGGACTCCGGGATCTCCAACGGAACGCAACCGGAGTCCTCCGAACGCAATGCCCCTTACGGGCTCTTCTCAGTGAGCATTTGCAGTCACCATGCCTTCACATGTTACGACGGTATGCGACCACACATGCCGCCGTCCTTCCCGAGGTCAACGCATCTGTGCCTAGCAAAATACTAGATAGATTTTTCCATGTAGCGCAAATAGCTTAAATAAGCGTTTCTACAATACAATTAACGTTCAGACGGCGCAATGAAATTGGCTGTCTCGTTGTACAATGAATTTGTGCATAGTAATACCATTCCTAGTCCACAAGCAACCGTAGGTCGTAGGAAATAGGGTCCATTTCCTTCTAAAAAGGGTTAAATGGTTAAGTTTGTAAGTGTACAGTAGCTTGTAACTAACTGTGGCTGTTTCCGGCTTGTACAGTCACCTGCGCAGGTTGTGCGATCTTTGAACTGAATTATTTCATTAGTTCCTATTTGGCTTAGGTGCTTATGGTGATAAGTGTATGGACATGATTGACAATTTTTTAGATTTTTGGTAACTTCTTTGCTTACGACTACTCTTATTTGCTACTCTGCTAAGTTTTATTTTACATTGAAGCACCAAATTAGCGTGCAGTGCACCTGATGGTAAGTGGTGACTGCTACCCATCTGTGAGCAACTTTATAAATAATAGAGGTTTTATCTGAAGTCGATCACAAATGCGTTGCTACTCCCGAGGACTAAGATGGTCGTCTCAAATATACATAAGTGAGCCGGCAACCATGCACCTCCACTGAAACGCAAAACTGCTCAAAGTTAGAAAATGGTGTTGCAGTGGTTTCAACGGTCAATTACACTGGTTCTACCACCTGGTAAATATTACGGTTAAACATTGTGTTTAATATAACGGCATGTTGTAACATAAGTCGCCGGTTGTACACTATATGAATGTTATCAAAGAGGCTCGCTTAATGTCTTGTTTACACGAAGACATTAATTGATTGGTTGCATTACTTTCCAGATTTCCTACTTTAATGTACTTTGTATGCGGACTTGCCATTTCAATGACAAAGAGATTGAATAGGGTTATAGCGCAGACATTTTCAAGATTTTAATAAAAAAATGTCAATTGTATATAATGTCATAAAGAAATATTGATGAAAATTTGCATACTTTTATGAAAATTTTCATCATTATATTGTTATATATTATGTTAATCGAAAATTATAATTTTTCGATAAATTAACATTTATTTACACTCGTTAATTTAAATATTAGTACTATAACATAAAAACTATAATATATAATACTGAAATATTACATAATTATGGAAGTAACAATGTGCTATTAACAATTTATTTACAACCTGTTCCGCGCTCTCGCTTACGCGCTTAGGTTCAGGCGGAACGTGACACATTCTCGTGCGTGCAGCTGGTGTGCGTCTATTGAAAAGACTTTATCACGTCAAAAATTGTAAAATGTGAAGTTAAAAATTTTAAAACTTGGTATCAATGAGAAACAACTAACATTTTTTAAACTATTATAACAAAAATCCCATAAACGATAGATTGCCCGCAGTTTTGGGTTCGTTGTTATTAACTGTACAATTTAGCCGGTCAAGCCGTAAAAGCCTATTGGTTAGCTAACTAACTAAGCTAACTTAGTTAGTTAGTTAGTTAGCTAACGGTTTACTAAAGTAGCTTATATAATTAGCTAGCGGCTTAACCAGCTAATCTAGCTTAGCTCAGTTAATTAACTAAGCGGATATTTTTTTAATTAATTATTATTCACATACAGGTAAAGAATCAATATTAATATTTTTATTACCAAAAAAACGACAATAGAGTAATTTATTAGGTTAATATTTTACCATTTTTTACATTTATTTTAATTTAAATGTTATTTATTTTACAGTTATGCCTTTATTTTGGTATAAGAAAATTAATAAATCAGTGTTTTCGGGAAGTAGGCAATTCCGTTTGGATAATATTTTAGATGTGGACAAAACTCTTTCAGAAGGTGTATTTGATGCTGGAATAGATAAAAACCTTCTTGCCAATCTTGCCAGCAGGGGAAATTTATGGCATTTTGAATGCCACTAATGAAGGGCAATACTGCACCGACAGGAATATTTTGCTGCAGGAATACTTAATTCCTCTTTTATGTGCTTCAAAATGGTAATTGTGATTTTAATTATAATTGATCAAAAAATTAGCATATTTCAAAAGGAAAATTCTTGAACAAAAAAATCATTATTCGCTCATACATTTGCTCGAAAAACATTAAGCTCCTTTTGACGCAGTCCGGTAGCAAGTTACAAATACACGAACTGAAAATCATATCAATTAGTGCCTCATCCCATCATACTGGATATTTTTTCTTTACGTTCCCAATTGTTATTGTGGCTTTTAAATACTATTGATAACACAAGCAACTAAATTCAAATGTTTCGTCAAAAAACGCAATACCTGTATTCGCAATATCATTTTTAAAAAAACAATCGTTGTCTATTCATTGCTGAACCAATTATTTCTTGGCCTGATCTTTCATTTCCTTCGCAAATAAACGATTGTGACCGCGACAATCGGCATCGTTGCTCCCGACTCGATAATTGGAATGTCAAACCAGTTGTACACCATACCTGGACGTGGAAGTATATTTGTATGATCAAACAGATCAGTTTTTTCAATCTTTAACATAAGATAATAATCTTATGTTAAAGATTGGAAAAAGCGTTACAACGCCCCACAGTCCGCTGCTTTTTTTAAAGATGCAATCTGTACAATTTTGGTAACGATTAAATACATGATTTAGCACCTAAAATTTTCCTAGTAAAACATACTTTTATAGTTTTTTCTCCTACTCTGCGACCTCCCTTTACACGCTTGATGACCCTCAAGGAGTTGTAGATCCACACTTGAAAAAACACTACAATAATACTATGTACCTTAGAAGTAATGTAATTTTACAACCGTTTATAAAGATAATTAGAAAACTTAAGTAACAATATATTAAGAGAGATTAATATATAAACCTATCTCCGTTTTGTAAAATTTGACTTGATGAAACTAATATCCCCTACTTTTTTTTCAATCCACCTGATGGCAAGTGGCTACTGCTACTCATGAACATCTGTAATCAACCCCAAATAAGATCAAAGTGTTACCTGAGGTTGGACATAGATGATAGATAAGTATGTCTCGGTTAGCACATCCTTCAGATCAGAACACAGCAACGCTTAACACACTTGTTATGTTATGTTAGACAGGGATAGGTGTGGCGGTGGTGTTTCCGGAGCCGAACCATATTTTTTTATCAGATTGAAGTACCAAACGAGCATGCAGTCCACCTGATGGTAAGTGGTTACTGCCGCCCATGGACATCAATGTGGTGTGGTGTAGGTACCTCCCTGGTCAAACTACATTGATTCCACCCCCTGGTAAAACTATTACTTAGTTTTCAAACAATTTTATAACGGACGTAACACTTAGCACTGTGCACTTAGTTTATTACGTTTTACAAAAGTTTACGTAAACGGAAACGGTGATCGTTGACGTTTAAATTAAACTATAACTATTAACGAGGGAAACCTCTTTTGACAATCTTTATAAACTTATTAGAGGAAAAATACACATCCGTCTGACAGTCGTAAAAATTTACAGTCCAATGAGGTTTCCATCGTTGACAATTATCATGTTTGCTGTCCTGATATTCTCGTCCGATTATCATTGCAATTATAATGGTCTCTGATAATACGTTAAACTGTTTATTTTGCAATGTTTCTTATCTTATCTTTAAAGATAACCTTGACTTACACTTTATGCAATGTTTATTTTGTAAATCTATTTACCAACTTATGCAATAAAATGCTTTCAAATTTCATTTGCGAGAAGATTTTCAGTAAAACTATAATAATTTACTTTCTTCTTATGTAACAACAACAGAAAATAACACGTAGATCAGGGGTTTCCAATCTTTTACAGCCCTTGGCGCTCTTACAAGTTTAGTATTTTGTCACGGCATCCTACATACCTAGTTACTAGCTATAGATATCGTTAAAATAAAAGGTACCTACAATAAAAAACAAACAAATAAACACAAAAATTAAAACGACCTCGATATGAAACTTTTATTTTATTTTAATAGGATTTTTTAATGACAATTTAAAATTGAAACGGATACAAGGTAACTTAAGAAAAATAAAAAAAATATGTGTGTGCAATTTAAACACGGCAAAAGAGAAACTAAATAATAATAAACATAGGTTGAAACTCGGCCCCTAAACCGAGGGTCCAAGGTTCGAATCAATGTGACTCACGACGCCCCTCTTTACTTTCCACCGCGCATACTTTTGGAACCCTTGATGTAGAGGACTTTTGGGGATTGAGATCTATAGACATTTGTAACCGACCCCAAATAGAACATAAATCTAGGATCATTTACAGATATGTTGTATGTGAGCATGCAGTCCATCTCATGGTAAGCGAAGTGAAGTTTAGAAGGTGGTAAACCGTGGTTCGGTTCCTGAGACACCATCGCCACACCTACTGTACAACTGTAATCTTAAGTGCTGTTGTGTTTTACATTGAAAGATGAATTAAGAGGGACAAAATTACTTTAGCGGCATTCTAAATTATCTCGGCCAATCTTATGTGGGGTTGGTGATATTTTTTTTTATAGTATGGAAGTAGCAAACGAGCATGCAGCCCATCTGATGGTCAGTGGCTACTGCCGCCCATAGACATCTGTAATCAACCCTAGGTAAGATCAACGTCTCACCTAAGTTTAGCCACAGATGCGTTGCTACCCCTGACTGAGATGGAATGCCTCGGAAAAGTATGTCTCCCTTACCACACGCTTCAGACCAGAACACAACAGCGCATAACACTGCTGTTATTAGGCAGAAATAGGTGTGTGTAAACATATATTCATGGGTGACAGTTGCCTCTTACTATACGGTAATTGGTCCCATACAAGGTCACAGGTTTATTGCTACCTCTGAGGAATACTTGGAACGCCTCGTATAAGTAGTCGTCAACCCATAATTCTCCCACTCTCCGGGTTTTCTTTCAAATTGAGAGAGTCTCAGGCCATAATCTATCAGCTGGCCAAGTGCGAATTGGTAGATTGGAAGTGCGCCACACATTTTTTCTTTTACCGAAATCAATGAGAATAAATTTCTAGTACGCACATAATTTTTAAACAAATCAGCCTGGATTCGAACCTCGGACCCTTGATTAAAAAGTTGAGTTTCAACTATTCGGATATCACTGATCGTATAAGTGTTTCTCCGTTACCACACAATAAATTAACAGATGTAAGTTAACTAAAACAATTTTTAATACACTTCCGTTAGTTAATTTATAAATAAAATACGGGTTCAGGTTAGGGCATACTTTGTTCAGGCTTAGGACTGACTACATTAATTGTATTTATAATTGATTAGTTTTTACTGTGAAACTATGATTTTAATAAAATTATTAAGGTAGGTGTATTTAATAGTTAATTTGATTATATTTTTTAATTTTAATGATGATTGATATTTAACGTTTATTTATACTGGTACAATTGTTTTGTTTATGTAGCTATTTACATAGTTT
This sequence comes from Cecropterus lyciades, assembly GCA_002930495.1. Lineage (NCBI taxonomy): Eukaryota > Metazoa > Arthropoda > Insecta > Lepidoptera > Hesperiidae > Cecropterus > Cecropterus lyciades. The sequence continues at coordinate 56,277 of MOOZ01000323.1, forward strand.
TTAAGTTACAAATTAATTTTATATATATACACATAAAAACACACACACACACACATATATATATACATTTAAAATACAAGTCACTTTATTTTATTATATAAGAAACTATGCGTTCGATCGGCTGACAGTTACAACAATAACGCATTTACAAAAATAACTAGTTGTAATTTGAGGCGCAACTAGTTACACGGTTACATGCCGCAACTAGTGACGTGAAATAACGCCCGCGTCTAGTCTTATACTCACTTAAAACTTATAACACCCCTCTTTTTGCGTCGGGGGTTAAAAAATACAATAAAATAGGATTATGTATTTTCTTTAGACTTAATGTCCTGAAAGTACTTATCAATAAGTTCTTTCGAACCGAACAAGTCAAGGCTAGCATCTGTCCAGTCTTTTTCGCTTTTATCAAACCAAATATACTTTCCTTTCAACAAAGGATCGGCGTCTAGCGCCAAGTAAACCGGTGCTAGACTTGCTTCATCCAAAGTCAACGTTCCTGTTTGCTTCGTCATATCAGTCTGAGCAAATCCAGGATGCAAGGAGTTGATGGAAACACCATGACTTATTTCATTTTGCTGAACTCGTGTTAGAGCACACAGAGCTATTTTAGAAACTCTATAAGCAAGAAAAGCCGTATAGGTAAAGTCTTCTTCCTTTAAGTTTCCATCTTTAACAGAATGTAAGAACCAATTAACGAAATCATCCACTATGTCATCCACTTTAATATACTTATGTCATCCACTTTAATATCCGTTTTAGTAAGTCGCTCAATCCAGTCCTGATTTCGCAGATTGGAAATGTGGCCACAATCACTTGAGATATTCACGACTCTAGCATTATCTCTTAAAAGAGGGAATATGAACTCTTGTATAATGAGGATGCTGTAGTAATTGGTTTCGATAACAAGTTTTGAATCTTCATAGGTAGTTTTTAATGCTTTATTTGGTAACACAGCCGCGTTGTTGATGAGGATATCTAATCCACCATGATTTTTTTTCACGTGTTCCGCTAAAGCTTTTACACTGTTACTGTTACAGACTTCTAGTTGGAAGAATATTGGGTTGAAGCCTTCTTTCTTCAAATCTTCAACAGCTTTTTTACCCCTAGTCTTATCTCTCGCAGTCAAATATACAACACCAATACCTCGTCTACACAACTGTTTTACTATGCCATATCCAATGCCCTTATTAGCACCAGTAACTACTGCTACTTTGTTCGCCATGGTTCGTTGCAATAATCAAACTAAATATATTTGTACAGCCATGTAAAAAAGATACATTAAATGTTTAAAATAGGGTGCGTCTATAAATGCATAACATTAATTTTGCACTGAAGTTTAATGTAGATTATATAAAAAAATGATTAACTTTATTAAGTGGTCAAGATCATTTGAGAATTGGTTATCATTACCGGGATTTATTTTTCTTTTTTTCTCTAAAAATTGTCATTTGGCACTTATTAAGGTGGTTAATTACTCAAATCCATTATTTTTTACACTGTTTATTTTACTCTCGACGATTCTGTAGCAAATTTTTGTATTTATTATGTAAAGAAATTGTAGTAAAAACATTTGCTTCTTTTTAAACGTACCTTTATAACAGGAGATAAGATTACATATCAGATGCTTGTATTGTATCTACAAGTACGGCAGGTAGTCAGAATTGTGTATAATATTAAAGTTTATACATTAATTGCATGAAAATTATCTCTTAATAATCCAAAATACTCAAACAAGAATAAAAAATGGAAGGTAATTTATATCTGTTTATTGTTTCTTTTGTAATTTTCAGTAATGATTGGATACATAACCATGAATTACGATAAAAGTCAACGAATACAGTTTTAAAGTGTTAAAAAACACCAAGTTCAAGAAACCTGGAAATATTATGATTATTTTGAATAAAATCCAACATCTTGCAAGCCTTCTTCAAAATGTGCCATTTTACTATAGTAATCGGCTTGATCATCTGTCCAATCTTTTTCGGTTTTATCAAACCAAATGTATTTTCCTTTTAAGGACTGATCAGCATCCAATACCATGTATACTGGTGTTTGACTTGCTTCTTCTAGAGTGATATCTCCAGCAGATTTTGTCATGTCAGTCTTCACGAAACCGGGGTGCAAGGAATTTATGGAAATTCCTTGACCTATTTCATTTTGCTGAACCCTTGTCAAGGCGCATAGAGCTATCTTAGAAATCTTATAAGCAAGTAATGCAGTTTCAGTAAAATCTTCATTATTTAAAGTTCCATTCTTAACTGAATCTAAAAACCAATTGACGAAATCATTGATATCGTCAACTTCGAGGTCCTGTTTTGTAAGTCGCGCAATCCAATACTTGTTTCTCAAATTTGAAATGTGTCCACAGTCACTTGAGACATTCACGACTCTGGCATTATCATTCAAAATAGGAAACATGTATTTTTGTATAATCAATAAACTGTTGTAATTTGTATCGATTACGCGCTTAGAATCTTCGTAGGTTGTTTTATAAAAGTCTTCAGTTATAATAGCGGCATTATTTATAAGAATATCTATACCACCATAATTTTCTTTCAGGTGCTTTGCAAATGCTTGTACGCTGTCACAGTCAGTAACTTCTAGTTGAAAGAATTTTGGATTGTATCCTTC
>MOOZ01000323.1:194258-204637 GCA_002930495.1 Cecropterus lyciades
CCTTTCACGTTAAATGCGCTATCTAAAACCGAAAGAATTTTTCAAATCGGACCAGTAGTTCCTGAGATTAGCGCGTTCAAACAAACAAACAAACAAACTCTTCAGCTTTATATATTAGTATAGATAATACTTGCCTATTTTGACGAAAACTGTCGGGTATTTGTATTGTTATATTAGTTTTTGTTTTGGTATTGTATTGGTATATTTTTCACAATTTTATTAGTTCATTCTAACTCAATGTGCCAAAATTTTGAGTTCTGTCACTTTCATCTTGCGGTGAGTTATATATTACATATAAATACTTATAAAAAGTAAATATATTAATAATGTCTTTAATCTAAAACGAAGTTATAAACAATAAATAAACATTTTATATATATTCGTATATTATTTGTTCAGCCCTAATGTAATGAACAGAGATTCATTACTTGATCGGACAGCGCTATTAATCTGGTCCAAGTCTAGAAATATCTCGTATCTCAATACCTTTTGTACGGACTAAGAGATTGCTCAGTTAATTCTCGACATTCAATCTATCAGATCAGATGTATCTGATAAGAATTACTATAGATTTTTTTATATCATAAATAAAGATCAAATTAACATGCAGTCTAGGTATTCTAGGCAGTCCAGGCATGGTGAGTGGCCACTGTCGCCCATGGAAATCTGTAATCAGTCTACGATAAACACAGAGTTCTACTTGAGTTCGACCACAATTCCTGTTATTGTTACGCCTAACTTGAAACTCTTCTTGTATTTGCATCCCTTACCATACCCTTCACAAGAAAGACAAGAAATAAAAAAGGTAGTGTTTACAACCCCTTCTACTGCGACGTCACTGTAACATCTATTTCTGCTTCATAACAGCAGTGTTAAAGATTTTTGTCTACTGACTTGAAAAGTATGATAAAGTAAACATGCGAAGTCGTAAGGATCTATCGCTGAACTTATGACAATCCCTAGAATAATATATCTCTGGAATATTATATTTTAAATAGCACTGAAGTAGAAAAGAAGCATGCAGTCGTCTTTTTGTGTGTGTCTATCCACACAGGAGAAAATCCTAGTATAGGGTTACAAATGTAAAAGTGTTTTTTTTTTTTCGCTTTGGTCAAGGTTACCATGTTATTATCATCGCCCTATTATCACGGAAATAAGTATTCCATGTGTTGATCCAGGTTATAAATTATCTGTTTGCCAAATTTTATGTTTTACACAAACTTTCTTTTTATAATATTAGTAAGATTTTTAGGTCTGCTCTTCAATGTCGTAAAATCGTATCTTCAAAATTAAAAATGAATCTTAGTCGACCCCGAATATTGAACGTAAGAGGCCAAAACACGAGAAATATATTCTCTTGTATCAAATTAATGAGCGCTGCCGGAATCCTCTGAACACTCAGAATGGGTTGTAATGCCCATCATTCATTCTAGTCGACAGCGCAGACGTACAAAACATAAGGGCCATCACACACAATGAAACTACGATAAAAGCATGTATATCATATTTATATTAGCGGTTCATAGTTTTATTTAGCGGTCACCATACCGGTCTGACACGCAGTGGGTCCCGGGTTTGATCCCCGGCCAGACTGAAATTTGAATGATGAGTTTAGGTTTCTGTTCTGGGTCTGGGTGTTTGTGTATTCGTCTTTGTGTGTCCATGGCACCCACGACACATGATAAAATCCTACAGTGGGGCTATGAGTGTAGAAAGCGTGTGTGTGATATATAATATAGGATTTATTATATATTTATTATAGGGTAGAAGAGTCCTCGAATGGAGACCACGTCTGGGAAAAAAGGAGTACTGGCCGCCCCCGACCAGGTGGACTGATGACCTAAAGAAGACGGCAGGCTACCGCTGGATTCAGATGGCGCATGACCGGCCGGAGTGGCGCAGATTAGGGGAGGCCTATGTCCAGCAGTGGACTTTCAAGGGCTGATGGATGGATGGATAGGATTTATGTTACAAAATATACCTTGAGTTATCATAAACGGTTAGGATACGAGGGTACTAATGATAGCGTTTTTTTCGAATTATAAATAATTTAATATTTGAGGTGTGGTGATGTTAAACTGATATCTACTTAAGTAAGCTATATCGTTTATAATAAATATATCAAATATTAGTATACCTACTAGATCATTTCTGCGAATCCGCCTGATTTGTTCACGTTTACCACGATAATTTGGCATACAGTTTACGGCCTAAATTAATACATAAACACACACACACGCTTTCTACACACGGTGCCATGGACACACAAAGACGACCACACAAACACCCAGACCCAGAACAGAAATCTAAACTCATCATTCAGATGTCTGTCTGGCCGGGGATCGAACCCGGGACACCCTGCGTGTTAGACCGGTATGGTGACCACTCCGCCACGCTGGTCGTCAAATAATGAGTATTCCATGTTTTAATACAGGTTATATACTATCTTTGCTTCAATATCAATGAAATCCGTCAAGCAGTTTTTGCGTCAAAGAGTAACAGACACAAATACATCCTCACAAACTTTTGCATTTATAATAGTAGTAAGATTTATTATAAATATACTAGCTGAGCTCGCGGTTTCACCCGCGTTAAAAAGAAATGTAATGTGACATACATTAAAATTAAACATGCAGCGGAAGCTCTCATTACAAAAATCCCCGATTTTGAAACATTCTACATTGCTGCTCCGCTCCTGTTGGTCTTAGCGTGATGATATATAACCTATAGCCTTCCTCGATAAATGGGCTATCTAACACCGAAACAATTTTTCAAATCGGACCAGTAGTTCCTGAGATTAGTGCGTTCAAACAAACAAATAAACAAACAAACTCTTCAGCTTTATAATATTAGTATAGATACTAAGAAGACCCTTTAATAGGGTACTTTCATGAAATCTCGTTGTTCAATTTAGTCGCCTCGATTTTGCATTTAATTAATGAGCGCTGTCAAATATTACTAAAGATGCCCTGAAAAGAGGCTATCATTTCCTTGCCTATAATAGGGCATGATAATAACAACAGGTGCTAGAACTCTTTGTTGTTCAACTCCGGAAGCACCACGGCCATGCCTATTTCTGCCTAATAATAACAGTGTTACGCGCTGTTGTAATAGCCGAATGGTTGCAACTCGGACTTTCAATCAAGCGCCCGAAGTTCGAACCCTAGTCTCGTAGTACTGATTTTTCTAAAATTATGTGCCTATTACAAGTTAATTATCACTGCTTTACGGTGAAGAAAATCCTCGTGAGGAAACCTATACACCTGAGAGTTCTTAAAAGTTCTCAAAGGTGTGTGAAGTCCACCAATTCGCACTTGGCCAGCGCGGTGGGATTTATCTGGGGTTGATCACAGATGTTCATGGGCGGCAGTGGCCACTTTCCATCACGTGGACTACATTCTCGTCTGCTACTCCATACTATAAAAAGAGACTTACATTATTCGTGCTACATTTAATAATAAGCAACTTAATTCACATATTGCATTTCAAAGCTGTTTATATTTAGTATCAAAAGAGCAAAATAAACAAACGTTTCAGCGAATTTAATTGTAAAATCAAGTTTATTTGGTATTGTGTTTGTGATGTAATATAATGGTTATGAATTGCGTTATAAACGTTGATTATGCAGTTACATGCATGCATGCATAATCGTATTCGTTCATATGCAGCATGTGTATATGAAAGCAGGAAAGCATGCTTGTGTAAGTATAATAAAGTCGCATATAGCGCATATAGAGTCCTGCTACATAATTAAACCTATAATAATATTTCGTCAATTACTTTGTATCAAATATTTTTGCCTATTTAACTTCAACTTCAACAAACGTCAAATTTTACAATATTTATATAATACTTATACACAGAGGTGTCGGTTACGCTAAAAGTGTAGCAAGTTCCATGGTTTTTCCCATCTCAAAAAATATTCAACGTATCTAAATAAGTTTTTACTTTAAAATGTACAGGAAATAATTTAAAAGGGCTTTGTAGGCTACCTATTCGCTTTAAAACATGTAGAGTTTCTAGGAAGGAATTAAAGAATTTTCCACGCAGGAAAAGCTCGTTGCAAATATACATATAATTTCAGTGCAATTAAACTTGCAACAACAGAAAATGTAATTACTAAAAGATAAAATCTATTGTTCCCCGGGACCAGATTTGTAACGGTAAATTTTCTCTGTAATTAATAATAATTCATTAATGAATAATTATTTTACTTGTAATTTAGTCCGGGAGGATTGGCGCATGAGTATCGAAAACTGTCATCTGAAGGCAAGTGGCCACTGCCGCCCATGGACATCTGTGTTCAACCCCAGAAAAGATCAAAGTTTTATCTGATGTTAGCTACAGATGCATTGCCACCCCAGAAGACTAGGTTCGAACGCCTCGGATATGAAATACAACAATGCACAATACTGCTGTTAATAGGCAAATAGGGTGTGTAAAGAGATGGGTGCATATATGAGATGGGTTTGACGACCCACGTCGTGGAGCGGTCACCATACCGGTCTGACACACAGTGGGTCCTGTGTTCGATCCCCGGCCAGACAGACACCTGAATGATGAGTTTAGATTTCAGTTCTGGGTGTGGGTGTTTGTCTATTCGTCGTTGTGCGTCCATGGCACCCACGACACAGGAGAAAATCCTAGCGTGGGGTTATAATGTAGAAAGCGTTTATGTTTAGCGTTTATATGTTAAAAGATTTAGCTTTTCCAAATAAATCCGCTTAAGTTAAACCAAAGCACCCGATTTATATCTTCATCCCAAAATCGAATTCGTTGCACGTTCGACCGCATCCAACACTTGTTCAATTCGAATGTTTATTTGCATACTGACTCGCTTCCAACGCTATCTCGCTATTACGTCACATTGTTCTTGTGCATGCGTTGCACGTGTACATGCATGCGCCGCGTGTACCGGATGTCGCGGCTACGCTACCGCCTTATAGCGGTATAGCTTGTGTTCTGATTTGAAAAATGTTGAAGTTCGTATCTTTAGGTATTTTAGTATTTATTTTGGTTTATTTTTATTTTAGCCATTATTCCATTTACAGATAATGTTACAGTTTATTAAAGCTAGTCAAGTTAAGGAGTATAGGTTGTTTTAAAAAATAACCGAATTTTGTATTCATCTTACAACTTTTTATTTTTTTAAGATTTTTTATATACTGCTATCATCATAATCATTACAGGCTGAATGAGTGATAATATCTATGAATGTACTGCTTAGATTCTATGATATAAAATGATACAATAAATAAAACCACGTGATATAGCGAGGACTGATAAAATCTCGAGAGACATCGATTTACGGTTTGACAGCGCAAAGTAGTAACAATTTACGTCACACTCCCGCGACCGCGATGAATGTTCCAGTTACGGCGCCTGACAACAAAGTGGTAGTCATTCGACAAGACCCATTAATCCCGACCATAACGCGATGACGGAACGCCGTGAGATAAAGTGCGTAACGCAAACGACGCTCCTAAATGTGAGCATAAAGTGGGCTTATAAGAACTATGCGTAATTTTATACATGGAACGCAATTAAATCGAGGTATTAAATTGTGCGTAATGCTATAGTCAATGTAAGATAACGATTTCTGGTTCGAAGGTAGCTACCACTAGCAGTTACCTATGTAACAGTGACTTTAAACCTCTTTTTTACTTTGTAGTAATTCGAAGGTATGTAACTAATAAGACGTATAAGAGTGTGTGTAAGTAATTCGAAGGAAACTTTTTAATCACCGCGTTATTTTTCTTATATGTAGGTTGATAAGAGAATGATCAGTGTATTAACCCCTTTAATACATATTTATTGTAGAGCAGGTAAGGACAAATAGTTTAAATGAATAAAACGCACCCCAAGCAAGATTAGTCTCACCTTAGGTTAGCCACAGATGCGTTGCTACCCTTGAGGACTAAGATGGAATGCCTCGGGTAAGTTTGTCCCCTACTACTATTGATACCGTAGAAACGCTTCATAAGTCTACCTATGCACCTTAGAACTAGATCACAACAACAAACATTTGTTTTGTGCCAGGAATGACTTGTATATATAAAATCTTTATTTCCCAAAAAATACATGCAAACAATTAACAAAATTAAGCAAATATTTATCTCGCCTCTACCAATATTAATAATAAAACCTTTAGCGAATTTTTATCTCCAATATCATCCGGGGAACAAAATTGCGTAAACCTCAATAACGAATTAATTGAATTAATTCACAAAATATACTATTACTATATTCAAATTCCCAATATATTTTCAGATACCTATTAGGCTGATTTATTAGATCGACGACTAACAATATTTATAAGCACGGGTCGTTCAACATAAATTAATTATGAGTGCCATTAATTTCCATAAGCCGAGTAGCAATATCGTCGGAAAATAACTAAGAGGGAATTGTGTAGGTATTCTAATATTAGTTTTCGTCTAGACGTCGAAATTTGACCTTAATTATTAGAGGAAATGAAAGGATTCCTTTAAGGAGGGAACAAATTTTTGATTAAGTATTTTTTACTCATGTATATAATACTAGCTGCGCCCCGCGGATTTACCCGCGTAAGTTTCGACGATGATATATAGCCTATAACCTTCCTCGATAAATGGGCTATCTAGCACCGAAAGAATTTTTCGAATCGGACCAGTACTTCCTGAGATTAGCGCGTTCGAACAAACAAACAAACAAACTCTTCAGCTTTAAAATATTAGTATAGATGTCACTTATTTGATGCGCTCCGCAGCCCATGCGGCTTACCAGATTTTATCATAGGTGTTGCTGGATATGATAGTTTTGTTACTATTTTGAAACAAACTCTTAAATGTTTTAGAAATGCACTAAAAATTAAGCCACTTTCATAGATTTTAATAGGATTTTATACATGCATATAAACAAGGATGCAGCACATTCCTTCGTACTTTTTCTAAAAGCGAGTATCTTTAAAAAAACACATTTAACAAAAACAAGAATCAACATAAATCTGTGTACAATGCGCAGATGGTAGAAGTGAAACTTAATAATTATTATTACATGTATATTTCTATTCATTATAGGTATATTTATTATAGATACATGTGAATATACCAAACTTGAGCTCTCATACAAGCTACGAAGTAAAATCGTTAGCGTGATTCAGAAAGAGGTATAGCGCCATCTAGTTGTGGCGCCTAAAACTGCTTTCATGAAGCATTTGGCTTCATTCATCAATTACAACGATTCTAGAGAAGTTTCACTTCAAAAAAAAATTTGTTATTTCTCACATATTTTTTCTTTACTTTGGCAAGTCAATTGAAAGATGTAATCTGATTTCATGTCGCGTTTGGAATCGTTCAGGATGTAAATACATAGCTCATTACTCTAAGCCTTTCTTCCTATTGTCTATAGAATTAGATATTCCATTCCATCACATTACGTGGCAAATCATCTCGCAACACGAGTAAGCGGTTTAGTAATGTTGTCGCTGTGTAATCTAGACTAAACCGTGTAATTACGATTCTAAGATAATGTTGCATAATTGTGATCCTATGTGTATAGGTCCTGATTAGGTTTGAATGAAACTAAAGCATTATTGTAGGATACAAATTACAATACATGTATTCGTTGAGACTATTGTAGAATCAAATTATCTTGATTATGCGTTTTGGAGCTATAATGTGCTATACGTTGATATATATTATATTTTGGATACGCACCGGTTTTATATGGAAGCAAGTATATAGCATCACAATGTATTGGAATGCTGCGAAATGATTTTAATCTAATTTATCTATTTTTAAGATGGTAGAACTCTTTGTGGTTCGAGTCCGGAAACACCACTGCCGCACCTATTTCTGCTTAATAACAGAAGTGTTATGCGCTGCTGTGTTCTAGTCTGAAGGGTGTGGTAAGGGAGACTTACCTACTTATCCGAGCCCTTTCAACTTAGTCCTCAGGGATATAGTCCGGGATCATCATACATTTTTTAACACTTATTATTATAACGCTAATTTTTCGAGAGTAGCTTCATTTCGTTGAGTCGCCCAACTTCTTTCCTGACAACGATTCTCGATTGTGGTAGCTAAAGAAGGTAGCAGGGACACAATATGTGTTTACGACGAAACTCAAAAATGTATCCCTAACCGGTTCTTTTTTCGTAAATATTAAGATATTTATCAAGTTTTACGAAAAAATATTTGCCCTACAATATGTATGGTTTCATCAAACAGACCCTTTCCCACATGTATGGATAATATAGTTATGAAAAATTATTACTAGCAAGCTGTTTTTTTTTCTGTGGCTTAGATAATATTTTTAAAATTTAACAACCTCATTGTCCTACAGATCACGTGGTACGTTGTCCCAGTCCTACGCTTAGACATTGTCAATACCACATGATGATATTTTTTATTAGTAACTGTAGGACAAACATATCACATGGTAGATTAGTGTGTTTTTCGTTCAAAATAAACAATGTCCTACAAGAAAACTGGTACGTACAAGTAGTCTGACAAGAATTTTTATTTTCGACTTCCTATTTGTAACATAACATTATTATTATTTGAAAACATATTTTTTGAAATTAAAATAACTTTATTTTTATGTTTATGATGCTTTCGAGTAAATAAAAAACCTTTGCAAAAAAGCAAAATGTTTTTATCAAAATTTTTCAAATATGTATTTAAGTGTAGGACCATAATAACGTACCACGCAATTTGTAGGACAATGTGAGGGTATCATTATATGAATATTATATAAGCATTTGAAAAAAAAAATGAATTTAATTAATAAAAATAATGAAATTAAATTTGTTGATTATTTTGCAGTTAAGCTTTTAAATAAGTATTTTGAAAATCACTAGAATATCCTTGCGGAATATGATTAGGCTTCCTTGGATTTTCCTGTTGTCAATGCAAAACGAAGTGCTGTTAATGCATTTGATTAACAAAAAATCTACCACCTACAAAATTAAATTAAAATCAACCGAGAAATGGAAATGAAAGTCAACACACCTGCAGGCAATATTGAAAAACTGTGGCCTAAAAGGTTTTAAGTATATTAGAAAGCAGAGCCCAAATTAGGAAGTTTACAAAGAAGTATTCGCCCGTGAACGTTTTGAAAAGAAACTCAGAACGAACGATTTCTCCGTTTGTACGTATAATAGGTAAAAATAAAAAGAGGGAAGACTTAAGCTTATTAAAGACAGGGGACCGATCCCGGCAAAACATTTCAAAGTACTTACGTCGAACTTAGAACAAAACTCAATATCAATGAAACGTCTCGAATAAAAACGGCAGAAAAGTATTTTCTTCGGAAAATAAATCACCTTCCGGGCTGTTTTGCTGTATAACTGCAGGAAGTAGACTATAAGCGACATGGTAGTACTATTTTTAGTTTTCCTTACATGACCATTATGTCTTGTTAAAAACAAATCATTATATTTTATCATGAGTAAAGGCAGTAAAAAAAAATTAAGTAACTAAAGTAACTAAAATTTAATAACCTTTCACTTAACATAGCCAAGTTTAAATTAAAATTACAGTTATTTTTCCATAGGCCACTATATACCTACCTAGTGTAATAAACAAAATGGAGGCCAATTCAGTCAAAGTAATAATCATAATCACAAGTAGGTACTTCAAAACGATTTTCCCGTCTATCATTGTTCCTTTATAATTATTTTGTATAACATTTACTTTCATTTCATATTTTCGTAACATTAAGTTTTTTAAGATAGGTATTTGCATGTATATTGAAGAAACATCGCATATCGCTTACAGTTTCATCGCTCGCGATCCAACAAGTCATTTCGAAAAGTTAGCGTTATTTCTCCGCGCCATTGGAGGTGGCGCCAACTTTTATCGCTGGCTGTTCAAATTAGTTCGAGATTTTTTTCACCTCTCAAGTTTTGAAGTATGGATTTCAATATTGAATTTTTACTGTGTCTCCGCACCGCGAGAACTTTGGAAATAAGAATAAAATATGAAAAAATCCAATGCGGTAGTTGGATTGGCGAAATTGATTTGGATCTGTATAATTTATCGTATAATTATAATTTTAAAAATCCTAACTGGCGCTTTTGTAACATTGTTTTACATTGGAAATGAAATAACTTGAACATCTCTTTATTATTATTATATACGCGAAATTTGGGTGGATGTTTAATAATCAATCACGCCACAACGACTGAACGGATCAAGATGAAACTTGGCGCAGAGATAGATTATAGTTCGGTAATGATTATAGTCTGATGGTAAGTGGCTACTGCCGCCCATGGACATCTGTGACAACTCTAGGTAAGATCAAAGTCCCACCTAAGGTTAGCCACAGATGCATTGCTACCCCTGAGGACTAAGATGGAATGCTTCAGAAAAGTATGTCTCCCTTACCACACTCTT
>MOOZ01000323.1:210495-221228 GCA_002930495.1 Cecropterus lyciades
GAAAATTAGCCATTATTTGTCGTAAAAAGTAAATGACAAAAAAATATTATTGTGGGATATGCATAAGAGATAGACATATACCATCGCGGAGTTTTCTGTAGACATTTTCAATGTGTGCAATACTTACTACATTATTTTGATAAATCTCGTAGGGTTCAGCCTGTGTTTGCAATGTAAGCGGAAAAAAAATTATTATTTACGACATTACATTAGAAACCTTAAAAATAAAATTATTAGAGACCCTAATTAGAAACCCTAAAAAACAGTATTTCTCCACTATTTAATGGATGTTATTATACATATAAACCTTCCTCTTCAATCAGTCTATCTATTAAAAAAAACTGCATCAAAATCATTTGCGTTTTTAAAGATTTGAGCATACAAAGGGATATAGGGACAGAGAAAGCGACTTTGTTTTATACTATGTAGTGATATTTTCAACTTCATCAAAGTTAGTCTTCACTATATCCTTGTGTTTACCCCACGAGCATCACACGATAACTCATTGGAAAATAATTGCGTGGCACAATAGTTAATTCCGCGTCACTCATTACGGATGTCAAAGATTTAGGTAAGCGCGTGTAATTCCTTAGCTGACAACTGATAATAAGCAATTATTTGGTCCAATTAACGATTGAACAACTGTTCTATTGTTTACTTTGTATTTGCCTATAAGTCATCCTCAAGCTATTATTGTCCCACTGCTGGGCACTCGTCTCCTCTTAGAATAAGTGCTTAGTTCACCGTACTGACCAAGTGCGAATCCGTTGACTTCACACGTGTTTTGTAGAACTTTTTGTATAGAACATTCTCAGGTGTGTAGATTTTCTTGTGACGCTTAACATAGATCAGATAACTCAATTGTAATACAATATTTTTAGAAAAATCTGCGGTGCATGCCTTTGATTAGAACCTTTATACCCTCGATTGACAGTCCGAGTTTCAAACATTAGGCCATTACTGCTCTCCTTGGCATTAGGTACAAAAAAAAGTTTTAAGCTTCTTACGAGTTATGGTGACCTAGTACCGTAATAGGCTTGAAGTTCATTTTAGACATGTTTTTAGAATAAGTATTTTAACCCTTAAAAGCAATGTTAACTTAACTACCACCTTATGATTTCTTTAATTTATTTCAATATCCATAACTTCTGTGATATCAAATTGGGTCTTGTGGTTTGTGGTCGGAACACTAAGGTTCGACTAGGTAGGTACCACCGCCACGCCTACGTCCATCAAAACACCAAACCGGCTTATTTATAAACGAGGCGGCTATATTAGTCCATGAGAGTAGCAACGCATCGATTCCAGGTAGATATTTGGTTACTTACTGATGTCCATGGGCGGCAGTGACCATTTATCCAGTATCCAGTCATTGTTTACGTTTTCATTTCCGGCCATGCCTTGCAAGTGTATTACAATGCTGTGCAAAAACGTAAACGATTATCTTTTCGAAGAAACGTAAACGTTTCGAATGAACTCGTACAATGGGCACAGAACGAAGCGGTTCTTGCGATTTAGCGGAAGGGTTAAGATGCTGACTTGATGACATGAGGCTACCATCTTAGTCCTCAGGAATGGCAACGTTTGTGATTTCCTTCAAGTAGAACCCCTGATTAATATGGAGTTGTATACAGGTGTCCATGGGAGGCAGTGGCCACTTTTCATAAGAGTCACTATATACTCATTTGCTGCTTTAATTTTATTAATTACTAGCTGAGCCACGTTTTAAAAATGTAACTTGACTTATACAATTTATCATTATAGCATTCTTTCAGAGAGGACTCATAGCAACTTACTGATTAGCAGCAGTGACGGTGGCGGTAGAACGTGCACGGTTTCTTATCTTTTCATTTTTTGTGCGAAACCCTAATTACATTTTCTAAAATCGAAGTAGCCTAAGTTACGCCTTGTGATATCAGCTATCCAACAGTGAAAGTCCCGTCAAAATCGGTCCAGCGATTTTAGAGATTACCCAGAAGAAACGGACAGACTGACAGACAAACATTTTGGCAATTGATGTTTTGTTATGAGTATCGTATGTACTTAGATATGCATTTGATAAAATGCTGTTATATTAATATTACAAACAGATACTTAAATTCTTTATTTATATGTATAGATGTATAGATTTGTTATGCCCTTTCATTTGATACCCCACTCGTGAATATTTAACAATATTCGATTTTTCAGCACCAATTTCACCCTCAATACTTAGTAAATGGCTAAACCGATTTCAATAAAACATGTTTAAAAACTAGCCCCCGGAAACTTTCTTACAAAAAAACTGCATTCAAATCGGTTCACCTGTTCAGGAGCTACGTTTCCAGACATAGCAGTCAAACTTATTACACCCCTCTTTTTGCGTCGTGGGTTAAACAAAATCTTAACTCAAATAAGACAGAATGTTTTATGAACTCATTAACATAAATATATTCAAACCATGCACGGGGGTGCACGTGGATGCCGATGAAAACGTAATCAGTAAACGTGATTCGGAGCGACATAAAATAAGTATTACCTTTCAACAAATCTATTTGCTTAGCCCCATTAGCGATTTATATCGTTTTTTGATGTTTGCACAAATCTTTTTATCGTAAATACTCGCATCGCTTTGATGTTTGCGTCCTCAAATATTTATCTTGACTATTTAGATATTTGTTGCAAATATTGAACGAATAAAATAAGTACATCGCGTTTCCGAGAATCAAAATAGGGAGTTTATTTAGAAAAATAATTTTCGTGTGGCTGTACTCTAATTTATCTGATCGTATTTGTATAGATATTTTAAATACAAATGACAATAAAACGGCTGAATCAAGGCTTATAAGTTTTTGTACATAAGTACTTTATATAACACAACAGCATGAAAAAAGAACCATGGAATTTCCACTTCGAAGAGGCTAAACAGTGTACGCGTATGAATTCGCGGAAATAAGTGAATAGTAGATAAAATATGTCTATGTGATTTTAGTTAATAAATGTCACATTCTACCTAATACTCCTTATATATAAAAAAAACATTCAATCCGTACTTAAACTACAAAAGTTCCAACTTCAATAAAAAATATAATAAAAAATAAAATAATTTTTTGTACCGATAAATTTATCGGTACATAAATTTAAAAAAACTACTACCATACTTTCATACAAACTAAAACATAATATTGCTTGGTTGTACCTAGAACAATATGACTTAATACGTAATATACGTAATTTGCTCGGTCAAATTTGACCCAACTGCTTGATTTTTTTTATAGTATAGAAATAGCAAACGAGCATGCAGCCCACCTGATGGTAAGTGGCTACTGATGCCCAGGGACATCAGTAATCAACCCTAGGTGAGATCAATGTCTCACCAAAAGTTAGCCAAAGATGGGTTGCTACCCCTGAGGACTTAGAAAGAAAAGTATGTCTTTCTTACCACTCTCTTCAGACCAGAACACAGTGTGTTTAGAACGATGTGTTTAAAAAGAAATTGATTTATCTTCGCCCATTATCTGCGTAGAATGTTATACTATATTTAACTTTAAAAATTTAAATTTCAAGCGCGATATCTATACTTTTTGATTTTCAAAATTACCTGCCTTCAAAAAAATAAATTTAGTCTTGTTTAGATTTTTTTCCTAGGTTTTTTTGATAGACAGGACTTACGAGTTCTTCTTTCGTATAATGTTTAGAAAGATTTAAGCAAGTTTTGATGGAACAATCGGCAAGGAATCTGGTGTGTCATAGAAAATCAAACTGAACCCGAGTCTAAAGCCAATACATCAAACACACAAATTTTATTCACCTTACAAATTTATTTCGCTTCATAAATTTATTAATAAATTGGAATCAATCAACATAAGTCTGTAACTTACACCACTCATAAGGAATCGTGATAAAGCCGAATCGATCTTCACTTGTAAGCCGTCCTTGCGTATAATTGACTCTTCCCTGTCATTGCCCGCTCTCTAAGCTGACGTGGAGTTCCCTTATTCCCAGTATTATGAGTAATTCCATAAACACGCCCTGTGTTTATCGATGAAGTGTGGTTTATATCGACTTCCTTGGAATAATGCAATATTGAAAGATATTTATGGTATGTTGTTCGTGTTAAGGTTATATATTTTGGAATTTGAAGGTGGTAGAACAGTTTGTGGTTCGCCTCCAGAAGTACCACCGCCACACCTATTTTTGCTTAATAACAGCAGTGTTATGTGCTGTTGTGTGAGACATACTTTTCCGAGGTATTTCATCTTAGTCCTCAGGGGTAGCAACGCATCTGTGGCTAACCTTAGGTGAGACTTTGATCTTACCTAGGGTTGATTACAGATGTCCATGAGCGGCAGTAGTTACTTACCATCAGGTGGGCTGCAGGCTTGTTTGCTACTTCCGCACATTAAAAAAATGCTATTTTTTACAATAGCACACTTTACAAAAACATTTAACTTAGAGGGTTACGTAGGAAGATAGCTACGCATTCGCAAGTTGCGTAGCGTAAGAATACCTGACATTAAAATCAAGTTTCCATGCAAGTTGGAACGCCGCGGATAAGTATGTCCAGAACACAGCAGCATTTAACATTGCTGTTACTAGTCAAAAATAGGTGTGTCTGTGGTGCACCAATAAACTATAAAGGGTTCAACCACTTTCAATACCCTTTTGTATCTTACAATAAAACCAACGCTTTTGTTCTAGAACTCATTCGAAGTAATACCTTAGATATACCGATTACAACACGAACAGGGTAGCGATTACAACATGAATAGGTTCGTAATCCCGGCGCAGCGGGATTCGGGCGAGAAGTGGAGTGAATTTCACGTGTCATCGCGCCCGGCGCCCGATCCGTGATGCGGCCGCGGGATCAATTCCGTCTTATCAGAACATTGCCTCCTGCACTAAGCATTTGCCAAATCCCGGATTCATTCTGAATTCCAAGATTTCTAAATTCAATTTACTTTATACTTTCAGATTAACTTAACTTTGTGATAGTAATGTGTTTTTGGGGTGAACATCTGATGTATCTGTCCATTATATGAGTTAGCTGTTAAAAGAGAGGGATATTAAAATAAATAGCTAGGCTTCACATTTTCTATTTCGAAAAGTTATTATTTCTATCTACCAAAGGTATTTCTTTTCACATAGTTCATCCATTTTCCACAGTATCTATATTACTAGCTTTTCCCTGCGGCTTTGCCCGTTTCGGTCACGTTTAACACGGGCAAAAATATCGTACGTATTTATCCAGGTTTGTGTGTCAAACTTCATCCAAATTTGATCAATAAGTTTTCCGTGAAAGACTAACAAACCTCCCAAACTTTCGCCTTCATAATACTAGTACTACAATTGTACATCAATTAATGGTGATCTTTGTGGTTCGACTCCGGAAGCATGACCGCCACGCCTATTTTTCCATAATAACAGCAGTTTAAGTAACGCTTCTATGGTTAACTTCAGGTAAGACTCTGATCTTATCTGAGGTTGATTACAGATTCCAAGGATGACAGTGTTTACTTACCATCAGGTGGACTGCATGCTCGTTTGCTACTTCCGTATTACATTATATATGTATATATTATAATATGATATGATATATAAATAAAAGTAAATGAAAGCAAAATCTCGATACAGCGATAATCGGACGAAAAGCGCCGGATTTCACATCTCATCGCCCTTAACATCGCCAATTCGGATTCGACCGCAAATCCCGATTATCAGGACATCGCCGCCCCTGCACTAAGCTCTGGATAAAATACCAGGTTTGTCGGTTTTATTTTAAATCCAACGAATCTCATCCTAATTTTATTTTTTTATCTTACTGCGTCAGAAGGAGGTTTCGAGCGTATGTACGTTGGTATGTATGTATGTATGTCCAGTTCTTTGAAACGCGCTACAGCCCAAACGGCTTAACGGATTGTGATATATCATTAGAATCGTCTCAATTATGCAGTGCAGTTTATTAATTATATTACAATTTGTAAGTGTAAGGCCTATGTCCAGCAGTGGACCTCAAAAGGCTGATGGATGGATGAATATAATTAATGAACTGCACACATGTAAAATATGATATATGGGTGAGATTGAAAAATGGCTTGTTCACTTTCATTTGATACCCATATGGGTATCAAATGAAAGTAAACAGGCCATTTTTAAAATATATTTATTATAATACTTTTACTTGACCATTTTCAGAAAAACTCATAGAAAGTGTTAAATTAAATGTAAAATTATGAACAGCAAAATTGTGTTAAGCTGTCGGTTTTTTTCTTTTGATGCTGTTTTTATTTTTATAATATGGAAGTAACAAACGAGCATGCAGCCCACCTGATACCGCCTGATTACCTGATGGTAAGTGGCTACTGCCACCCATGGACATCTGTTATCATCCCCAGGTAAGGTCTAAGTATCGCCCAAGGTTAGCCACAGATGCGTTGCTACCCCTGAGGACTAAGATGGAATGCCTCGGAAAAGTATGTCTCCCTTACTATACCCTTCAGACGAGAACACAGCATAGCGACGACGTTTCAATCACAAAGATTTTAAAGAAGCTTCACTTCAAAAAAATCATTGCAAGAAAGTAATGAATCAATCATTTAACGCTTTTTTCTGCTTAATCTCAACCACGACATTAATTTAGCGTGCAAGCAACAGCACTGAGAGAATTTTAATAAATTTCACTAGAATTTGCATCGAAATTTCGTGGTCCTATACGATCAAACACGTTTGTTTTTAACGCCAAACGCTGACGCTTGCAGTGCAAAGAGATTGGCGATTAATGCAAATGTTGCCTTTGGGTTAGACTCCCCTAAATAGCGCTGAAAGTCATACGATATAGATGCTATACATACGTTTGAAAATTTATAAAAAGGAATATAGTACATTCGAACTTTGTTATTTAAATCTTTTGTCTTTCTATGAAAGAAAATTTTACCACTTTAAATTAAATATTTCGATAATCTGTTAAATATAAAGACAAAAAAACCAGACGAAATTTTATAAAAAAAAATTTAGAGAAACACCAAACAATCATACTAATACGAAGATAACACAAAAGATTGATATAAACTTAATTAATAAAGCACTTGGAGTTTAATATTTCGATAATCTAGTTATATATAGAACTTTTTGAGCATTCTACATTAAGTACAATATTCTTTCCATTATCTTAATTAAGAACATAATTTAAAAGCAAAAACTTACGAGACAGAAGTTTTGAAACAGAAATTTTGCCCTCATATTTTATTTAACAGAGCGATAAAAGTTGAATTTAATTACAAGTTTTTGTTACTTCTTATGTGACAAGTCTAGACCGCTTATTGTATTAATGTCTAATTCTAGACTTTTATATTTGCAAAAAGTAGCAAATAAGCTTGCAATTCTTAAATTGCCAAAGCAGCTCCCTTTAGAGTAGAACTAGACTTAACTGGATGATCATGCCTGGGGAGCCGCCGTACTCCTACAGTATCAGTTTAGAGCTTGTATACAAGGTGTTGAGGATACACCTATTTCTGCCTAATAACTGCAATATTAAGCGTTACGGTGTTTTTGTCTGAAGGGTGTAGTAAGGGAGACATACTTATGACATACTTCTCCGGAGTAGCATCACATCTTGGCCAATCTCAGGTAAGACTCTGATTTTATCTGGAGTTGATTACAGATGCCCATGGGCAGGAGCTACTTACTATCAGATGGACTGCATGCTCGTTTGTTACTTCAATATTATATAAAAAAGAACTATAAAATTACATACAACTACTTCGGTAGCGTGATTCAGGATACTAGTGGCGCCATCTATTGATGAATTGTGGCAAGTCGAAAAAAAAAACGAAACGCTTTCTATATTCATAGACCCACAGTAGGATTTTCTCCTGTGTCGTGGGTTCCATAGACACACAAAGACGAATACACAAACACCCAGACCCAGAACAGAAATCTAAGTTCATCATTCAGATGTTTGTCTGGCCGGGGATCGAACCCGGGACCCACTGCGTGTCAGATCGGTATGGTGGTGTATATGAAGTTGCACTTGATGTCCATGGGCGGCAGTAACCACTTTCAATCAGGTGGACTGCATGCTCGTTTGCTAATTTAATCTGATAAGTAGTAACATTTTTAAAATATTAAAACAAACGGCTACTTCAAACGATTTTTATTTTTTCGTAATAATATATTTAATGAAACGGTTTATATGAGTTTATGTCGAAATAGTCGAGTAAAAGTATTATAATATAAATATAATTGGAATGTTCTATTTACTAGCTTTCATTTGACACCCATATTGTAGTGATTATAAAAAAGTCGTCCCTCTCCCCCCCTTTTCTCCTACTTTTAGCCACCATTTTTAAAAATTGTATAGCCTATGTCACTTTCCAAACTGAGACGATTGTAATGACATGTCATACGTCAGAATACGTCACCCGTTTGAGCTGTTGACATACATACAAACAAACAAACATACATACATACATACATACGCTCGACATTGCTCTCCTTCTGACGCAGTCGGGTAAAAAAATATATTTTTGAAAAGTTTCGACTTGGATGTAGCATTAATTAATAGGACGACATTAATTCCAGATCATTATATTAAGTAGACTGGTGGCTAATTACGATAGTTTGCTATTTTCACATTATACTAGTAGTATTTTTAACAGACACTGTACACTGTACTGCTACTGAAAAGTAACATCAACGTAACAGCGTAATGCGCATTTAAAAGTTTTTTTCATCAGTTTCATCAGTTTTTTTTGTCTATTAACTACGTATAGAACAATCTGAAGTGTGTGACAGATGCTTTGTTACTCTTGAGGACTAAGATGGTAAGATAAGCCTCATATACATAAGTGACCTGGCAACCACACCCTTCCACCAAAACGTAAGAACTGTATCACGCTAGAAATAGGTTTGGCGGTAGTAACTCCATAATTGAACTACTGGTTCTTCGACCTGGTAAAAAACAGTACTACACGTTTAACTATCTAACTACGTTTATTTACTACCGGTTTGGAAAATCAAAGCTTTGGATGCGTTGGCGACGCCTCTGGTACTAAATAGGAGTACTAAACGTTTAACTACCTAACTACGTTTATCTACTAACTGGAACTACTTGAGAATCGGGCATGCATTAGTGACTCCTCTGGTATCCATAGGCGATGATGAATACTTTCCATTACCTAGCTCGTCTGCCTTCTCGTTAGATACAGCTGCTGAGATTTAGTTGCAGCTGTGGGCATTAATACAATATTTAAACAAGTAACAACAACGTCCACTACCCACATATTTTAGCATTATTCTCCAATATTATTCGGATTCATAAATAATTTATACATCAAAAATGGGCTCTTATTGAATTCTATAGTAGAACGATACTGGCGTGAATCGGACTTAGAAATTAAATTTCGCTAATTTCTCTTTTCAATAAATATAATTATGCTAAAATATTCCAAATGTTAATTCGCTTTAATAAATTAATATTTGGCGATCATTTATTAGCACTTATCAATATTCAAGCGTCGACGTCCGAATTAGAAATCGGATCAGTTGATATTGCAATATTCACGCAGATGTTGCGAACTCGGAAATATATTAAAGCGGTATATTCTTTGATGGTTATATTTTATTATATTCCTGATAATATTTGGAATTGTTTTAACATCACATATTGTAAAAAAAATGTGTACTACAAATAGGTAATATAAATTTCTATATACTTTTGAATGTTTGTCTGTATTTAAATTACATTAAACCAAAGTTGAAGTTCTGTTATTTTTATAACACTGATGTTACTAGGTCAAAATAGGTGTGGCAGTATTGCATTCGAACCACAAAGGGTTATGCTGCTTTTAATTTTTACATCAAGTACCACATCTAAAGATACCAGTTAGTAAGACAATACACCAGCCCACTTACCGCAACAAATGGAAAGAAACAATGACTACTCCGGAAGCACCACTGCCACACACATTTCTGCCCAATAACAGCAGTGATATGCATTGCTGTGTTTTGTGTTGCAGGGTGTGGTAAGGGAGATGTACTTATCCGAGGCGTTCCAACTAAGTCTTCATGTGGTAACACTTGCTCTTATCTGGGATTCATTACAGATGTCCATGGGCGGCAGTGGCCACTTGCCGTCAGGGGGACTGCATGCTTGTTGAGCTGAAAAAAAATATTTTTAACGCGTGTTACGCTATGTTATGTTGGTTCCAGATGTTTATGGTTTATTTTAAGGAGTTCTTCTTATTCCAGGCGCGTTGCTACATGTAAAACTAAGACTCAATCATCACTGAGGAATTGAAGAGAGAAGAATTTAAAACATAAACCAAAACCAAATAAGACTCAATAAGCCAATTTCAAGCCGTCAGCACAATCCTGTGTTTTCAACCAACTTCCCAAAGGACAGATGTTATCTATTCGTCACGTATTTTTTGTCGTTTACAAGTGTCAGGCGTCTGCTGTGAAGATAACATCGCCGTATCGCTAGATCTTGCATCTGTTCGTCTAATGGATCAACGAGCCATATGAGAGTAACGTTCATGAAAGGTATAATATATTTTTAACAATACCGTACTGTTTTTTTCAGTTTGGAGTAGCAAACGACCATACAATCCACGTGATGGTGAGTAGTTACTGTATAGACATTTGTAATCAAATTAATATAGACCAGGAGTTCTATATGAAATTTATCACAGTCACGTTGCTAGTCCCGAGGAATAAGATGGTCGCCTTATCTATACTAATATTATAAAGCTGAA
>MOOZ01000323.1:325882-340264 GCA_002930495.1 Cecropterus lyciades
AAACACCTAGACCCAGAACAGAAATCTAAACTCATCGTGGCCGGGGATCAAACCCGAGACCCACTGTGTGTTAGACCGGTATGGTGACCGCTTCGCCACGCGGGTCGTCAAATTATTCATATTATGATCAAAACTAGTAGAAAATAACAGTTTATAAGATGGCAGAACCCTCTTTTGTTTTATTCCGGAGGCATCATCACCACACCTACCACATATTTATGTTATAAAAATAGTGTTAAAGGCTGGTGTGTTCTGGTTTGAAGGATGAGGTAAAGGAGACATACTTATCTCAGGCGTTACAACTTAGTCCACAGAGGTAGCAACGCATCCGTGGCTAAGTTCAGGTAAGACTGATCTCAACTGGAGTTACAGATGTCATGGGCGGCAATGGCCATTTACCATCAGATGGACTGCATGCTCGTTTGCTATTTCCATATTATAAAAAATATTAACTTTAGCGAAGCTCAAGTAAGACTGATCTCAACTAGGGTTGATGTTGCCCATGGGCGGTAGTGGCCGCTTATCATCAGATGGAATACATACTCATTTGCTACTCTTACTACTAATACTGGTAATAAAATATCAATAATTGAGACCATTACATGGTCGAACTGACCCTATGTGAGAAATGTGATAATCTACATTCAGTCGTGTCTCGATGCTTACATTGCATTGGAGGCTATCTATAAAATTAATTAATTAGTAGTGTCATACTGTATGCATGTCAAATTACCATTAACGACGACCCACGTATAGTGATGACCCGCGAGGTAGAGCGGTCCCCATACCGGTCTGACACGCAGTGGGATCTGGGTTCAATCCCCGGCCAGACAAACATGTCGATGATGAATTTATATTTCTGTCCTAGGTTAACGTATTTATGTATTCGTATTTGTGTGGGTAAGTGTCTGTTTGTAATGTCAAAATAACAGCTGTTTATTAAATTCACATGGAAGTATGTTGGCTATGTTGGAAGTATTTCTGAGGGATACTCAAAGATTGTCTTCACAGTGCCTCATATAATAATCGCCTTGGATTTTGACTTATTTCAAGAGACAAATTTGTCGACACTAGAGCCTCAAGCGTCCATATGTATTTTACTGAATACTAGAGTGCAGGAGTAGCCAACCGGACGATATCGGATAGACATTCAGTTGATCTTGGCAAGGGCGATACTTAGTTAAAATGTAATTTTTCGTTTTCAACAGATTAAAAAACACAAATTTCAAAGGTTCTTCATCGATAATTGTCAGGGATCCAAATTTTGAAAAACTATTTAGGCTTGACGACATCTTTTCACCCAGCCCCAAATTTGGCAAAGAAAAACAGTTGATAGATCGATCAAGTGTCACAGAGTGTAACCAGGTAATAATAGATCTCAGGTACAATCAACTTGGCTACCCCTATGTTACCTTTGAGTATCTATGTAGTAATAGCCATTAAAGTTTCCAAATGAACATTCACGTAGACGAAAACTGTTCCTTTGTAACCGTATTTGCATTTTAGCATCTGTAACTGTGTACCCGTCCTAGTTAGTACAGCACTATCACCTTTCAGATCTGAACAGAGCACTGTAAACATTGTCATAATGCTGCATTCGTAACGTTCTTAGAATCTTTTTTTTAGAAAGCGTAAAAGTCGTTTGTAGTGAAAACTTCTTGAGCGCGTTAGGCATTTTTTGAGTTTTGAAAAAACCCATGGAATACGCGACACTATTAACATAACCGATACCTCTGTATAAGTATGTACATATGTTGTGTATGTACAAGAAGATATTTCGTGATGATTAAAAAATATACACATTCAAGCTTTCACTTCTGTCGGTACTCCTGGAGTGTTCTTGTTCATGCTTTACTTCTGTCGGTACTCCTGGAGTGTCACTGTATTTTTTGTTTAGAATTATAGAATTGTTGTATAAAATTTAAATTGTATAAATTCGTTAGGATTAATGCGAAATAGATACTTACAGTGGCCAAGAATTACTCGCTTTTCATGAAAATCGCGACGTATGCCAGCCACATTGAGCGTCAAAAACAAATATTTGTCTGATCATAATTTCGCCGCAATTATTGCGAAATTAGCCAATATTTGCTCAATGTTGACGCTTGCAGCGTCAAGCTAATGTTCGTGACCGAAAGATTATTTTAGAGTTCCTTCTTTCTTTATTCCTTTTATTTATAATATAATATACGTAAGTAGGTACTTATTTGAATTTCTTTATTATACCTAACTAAACATAACTCTTGGGGCTGAGAAAGTACTGCACAGCGATAGACCAAAGGCGTCCAAATGTCTTTTTTTAATAATTACAAATGCGTATTATCTACAATTATACTTTATTCAATCCATTGATATTAGTATCATTACTTTGATTAGGAGATAACCGGAGGTCATTAATACAGGAACTGCCGTCATTAGCACATATTCCAGACGCGGTGTCTTTTAGCAAAAACCTCCATTAGAGGAGGTCTATATCCAGCAGATCTGAAAAGGCTGATGAACATGGATACCTATTTAAATAGATGGATGGATGGTAGAATAAGTGTTTTTTTTTTTTACAGCCAAGAACAGAGCACAACAACTTTCGTGACCGAGGTTAGAAAAATCTATACTAATAATTCGGTCAGACTCGATTAAAACCTTACCTACATAAAAAGATATAAAAATATATTGATTTCGAGTCGACAACGTATCCGCAATATTCGGATTGTCGAGTATATTGTTAAATTCTAATGGTGAAAATAGCCATATTGGCCATATTCAGTTCGTTAAGGTTGATTCACACATATTAGTGAAATCACAGTTCCGTCCGGTCCGGTACGGTACCACCATATTGTTTATGAACGCATCCCTGTCAGTTAGTGTCAGTGACGACACAGAGTCCATTATTGATTGAGCTGTTGGAACAAACAAATTTAATCTTCATGTTATTTCCGTATTCATTTCATTTAGTTTTGACGTTTCATGTAGTTTTAAAATTGTGTATTATGAATCACATTTTCCGCAAGCGAAGCCGGTTTTTACCTAGTTATATAATATAACTAACCTACTTTTACTGTACAAACAATATGAGTATACACTTGAACTGTTTTGTCCAAGCGTCCTTACTCCGAGTTAGGAGATTAAAACTTACAAGTTACACAAAATGGACAAGTCACGGTGCTACTGTCATTCCTGGTGGCGGGGTCGTTAAGTGGCTGTAGAGAACTTTTCTAATTAGGCGAAGGGCATTAATCTTCCTGACGGCCCGATTCGGTGTGACTGGCAGAAGCCGGCGAATTATAGAAATAATTACCTAAGAAACTGTATTGATTGGACGGGATATTCAAATTTTCAGTTTAGGAGTAATTTTGTTAAAATTGGCACAAATTTTAGACGGTAGCAAAGTTTGTGTACGATATTACAAACGGTCCGAGTCACTTTATACACGTTTATATAACTTCTTAGTCCTAGGAAAAAGCAACGCATCTGTTATGGGCTTCTGATATATGGAGATTCTGTTGTATATGGAGTTGCTTACAGAAACTGTTGGAGATATGGACGCATGCGCTAAGAATTGATGTTTATTGTCAATCATCTCTCTCACATCTTTTATTGTGCACTGTCATTATGTACTCTTACTAATTATTTAAAATATATAGTCGTATAGTTCTTATTGCTCTTGTTTCTCTTCATCAGAAACCCATAGGCGACAGTGTACACTTGCCATTAAGTGGATTACACGCTCGTTTGCATTAGGTAGAAATAGGTGTGGCTTGGCTGCCTCTGGAGCCGATCACCTTCAAAGCTACCTACTAAAGTAACTACTTTTGAGGATTGAAATCAAACATCTTTTTACTTATTTCCACTGCTTTATCGCTGCCCAATCGCTCTATTATTGAATAATACAGAAGCTCTCAACTTTACAATTAAACCGTACAAAGCCTCTACAAATATATTTGTTAGTATGAAGCGTTTATTAAACTTGCTTATACTTCATAATAAGTAACAACTAAAAATACACTGTAAAATATTATTTACAAATATATATATTACAAAATGTAACAAAGTTGTAGACTAACATTAGAATAAATATTAAAACAAAAAACCCGACTGCTTTAAACTAATTTATTGTTCATAATGACACATTTATTTCAACGCTTTATAGGAATTTTTGTCAAAATAGTCTAGTAAAAGTATGTATATATATTGTCGCTCCCCCCCTTTTCTCCTTATTTGCAGGCACCATTTTTAAAAATTATATATCCCATGTCACTTTTCAAACTGTGACGATTCTAATGGCATATCATACGTCACAATCCGTCAAGCCGTTTGGGCTGTAGTGCATGCCAAAGAAATGGACATACATACAAACAAACATTCATACATACATACATACGCTCGAATAACATTACCCTCCTTCTGACGCAGTCGGGTATAAAAGACCAAATAACTATAAAAAAAATAGCACACCACATAAAAAATATTTTTATTTCAATCTTTCTAACTTCATCTTAACCTTCAACAGTAACGGTGAACTCATCTTTTGAGTTCACCGTTGCTGTGGCGGCACTTCATCCCCTATTATAAAACATACATTGCACGTATTTCAGCCCTTTGCGCCGGTGCGGTTGTGTTCAAACAACTTTCCCTTTGTCACGTAATGCATGTGTTTACATGACGTTTAAATATTTTTAAACATTGTAATTTTTTTCCACATGAAAAGACTTTTCCCCATATATTTCTGTGTACCTGTTTGGAGTGTTTCCTTTAGTTAAGTATATTTTTAAGCCCTGACGAAAAATAAGAGTGTTATAACTATAATACGAACCCCATGGCGGTGTGCTCACCCTTTCGGTGTGACACGCAGTGGGTTCCGAGTCCGATCCCCGGTCAGACAGGTATCTAAACGCTTTTTTTTTACACTCATAGCCCCAGAGTAGGATTTTCTCCTGTGTCGTGGGTGCCATGGACACACAAAAACGAGTACACAAACACCTAGACCCAGAACAGAAATCTAAACTCATCATTCAGATGTCTGTCTGTCAGGGGATCGAACCCGGGACCCATTGCATGGCAGACCAGAATTGTGACCGCTCTGCCACGCGGGTCGTCTGAAAGATATATTTAGATTAATGTGGATCTAGGTGGTCGTTATTCGTCCTTATGTGTGTCCGTGGTACCCACGATGTATGGGAATATCCTAGTATGGGGCTGAGTGTACAAATCGTTTTATTTTCATTTTTTACAAGTTGAGCGCCGCGGTTATACCCGCGTTTAAAAAATGTAACTTGATATAGTTACATATACGTGCGCATAGCGCGCGCGGGCTCTAAGGTTAGGTTTTATTTTTTTGTGCGGAACCCTAATTACATTTGCTAAAATAGAAGTTACGCCTTATGATATCAGCTATCAACAGTGAAAGTCCCTTCAAAATCGGTTCAGTGGTTTCAGAGATTACCCAGAACAAACAGACAGACAGATAGATAGCATTTGGTAAAAAGCTGTAATTTTGATATTACAAACAGACACGTCATTTTATTTATATGTATAGATTAAAGATACTTCTGTCTCCTTTCGTTCGTTTCATTTTTTCCAAAGATAAACAGTGTAAGTCTGTTGAACCGTAGTTTTTAACAGGTACATAGAGTACATAGTACATAATATATACATATAAAATACACACATACATATTGTACATATGCGTTAATTTCTTCGGAACTAAATGTCTTAGGAAACTAAAAAATACCTTAAGTTGACCACAGTTTGAGTTTACTTGTTCTCAAAGGTGGATGTGAAGCGTACTTAAAACCTCCCAGTAAGTAGTAGGTTCAACTTTCCGATAATTAAGTCTTTAAACAAATCACGTCAGATGCAAGCACTAAGTATCTTCCTCATCTCGTTACAGAGTACCTATTGAACATCAGAACAAAAACAGCGCGATTGTTCAAGCGTAATATCTTAAGCGCTTCGTGAAGTAAGCTTAAGTTGTTTATGAAGTAAACATAAACAAAGTCGAGAAACGTTTTATGTTACATACATCATACACACTTCTGGGAAATAACAAAAAGATACCACAATGGACGCAAATGCCTTAAAAACCATTTACGTTAACAACATGGACCTATTTAAAGAACAAAAGGAAATTCTGGGACTACGAGAACGTTTTTTAAGAGATAAGTTACCTCTTATCATATATGTACATATAAGAAAAAATGTAAGCTTAGTGAGGGTACAATACGAATTTCATGTACCTATAGGTTGTTCTTATTGAGATGATTAAAACAAAAATAAATGAATAAATTTTGTTCTGATAAAAGAAACTCAGTATTTTATAACTACATTTTTTCCACACAACCCAAAAATATTTGTTTGTAAACAACACGGGAACATTTTTAATGATCACGGGACTTTATATTCCAAATGACGTATTTTTGAACTTTAGGACAGTTTTGGCTGTAAAACCGAATGCATAAGAAAAAAATATTAATCATATTTTTTTCTTATACCTTAGGTAACGTAGGTTAACGAAGGTATTTGTTACTTAGTAGATGTTACACTAAGGATTAGCTTGAAGACTTAATGTAGTCTTTGAGCACATCCAACGCTAGTGTCTCCTCGCCAAAGTTTGTGATAACCACGCACGAACATCTGCCGATCTTCCTGGCTTTTCCGTCTTTGTCCATTTTACATAAACCTGCCCGTTCACCAAGTTTCTTGATGTTGTCCACCTTTACAAGTGGGATCTAGTGTTCATTGTAGAGGGCGTGCACTAGCTTCTTGTAGGCGGCCTCGTCACAGTTTTCGGCCAGTACGCACAAAACCGCTTGCCTCTTGCCAAAGACCCCAGCAGCCTCATGCAGCACATGTACTAGCCCTCCGTGGATGAGAGCAATCTTCAGCATCTCCTGCAAAGCTGTGTTTATATCCACCGCACTACCGCTCAGGATGGTGTTTGGGGCAACCTCAACATCAACGTCGGCAATGGTTTCTTGCTAAATGCACACCTTGCATACCGGAAAAAGACTAAACTATGTATTACCGGACATGGTTGCTTCGGTAAGTAGCTGCATCAAATCGCTAGGGAGACCTCACCCTCCTGTAAGGCGTGCGGCGAGCCGTTGATTCGTCGCGCCACACTGTTGAGAGTTCCGCTACCTGGCAGATACAACGATGCGACCTGATCGTCGGCATCGGCGGGAACCAGTCGCTGGAAAGAATAGTGAGCACCACGTTGGTCAGCAACAGGTGCTGGGAAGCTGTTACTGACTTCAGCGAGGCTATTATACTCTTGAAGGAGGCTGCGGAACGGGAACTGGAGGCCGCATGCGGACCTGCTTCGCCGAGCAAGGCCAGGGAGGGGGCGAAACCGCTACGCTCGCCTTCTTCCTCCGCCTTATTGATGGTCGTGACCTAGGTCGTAGCCCTGCCAGGCAAACGTCAGGGCGTCAGAGAGAATCCGGAACGGAGAACCTCTTGCGCTCCATTAAAGACGAGTAGAGCGCCGCAGTTCAGGTTTTGTCGGTATTCTGACGCCCAGTTCTCTGAGCGACAGTGAGTCCGACCCTACCCACTGCTGCCCTCAGACCGCGATGGATAGCAGTGGGTGTGCGTAAAGGCATTACCTGCGTAAAAAAAAGATTAACAAAGTATCGTTTTCGACTTGCCTCACTAATCGATCGATGCTAGCGATGCATCCTATAGTAAATAGAAAGGTACATGTAGTAGAGGAATACAGAATGGTTCTAATTCAAACTGGATTATTCAGATGAATAGCAAACTTTAATAAACCTGTACGGAATTCCATTATAGTTAATATGTTCTTATCTCTTTATCATCAAATACCGTATTAGTGTAATCCTGTTTAAGCAGATATAACTCGACATTTTCAAATTTCATATCAAACGTTTGATGAAATACATAGATTTCCTGGTAAAATACAAAGTTATTAATAGAATCAAATTTATCATGAAGTGGGAGCTTTGGTTATGAAAATATAGTGGTCGCATCACCTATTTCTACGTAATAACCTCAGTGTCTACTAATATCTGAACTTGGGCAGCGGTCTTAGAATAAGGACTAACACCCTCTCACTGTCTCAGAGGAGACCTGAGTAGGTGAGTTGACAACGACGATGATTAACATTATTGATGTAAAACTTTTTTAGAATCCTTGTGATTTGAAACTCGATGAAACGAAAATGCGTTAAAAAAGCATTTGTCGGTGCTACAACTAGATGGCGCTGTAGCCCTCAAATTAATATTTATTTAATCGATTTTCGAAAAAGCACAAGTCTTTATACCCTTCTACTCAGAAATACTTTAGTATTTATTATTATAAAGTTTTACTTTGGTGAGTCGCACATACACACTTTATTTTTCATTCTTCACTTATAACGTTGATTCAATGTCACACAAAAGGACTATACAGGCTAAGACAGCTTTTTCCGTCGTAATTAAATTAAAATTTAAAAGTAAAATATTATACCCAAGCTAAGATTTTTCTGTTTGACGAGCGAACCCTGAAACGCGTCCAGGAATTTAATTTTAAAACCGGATTATCTGACGGATTTCAAACTCGCTGTAAGCCGTTCCGCATATCGGCTCTAGTAGTTTGTTTCAGCTATCAAGGAAGTTTTACCTACAGTTCGTTTAATTATGAAATTTTGGAGGTGTATCCCTATATATCACACTACAGACTATGATAGAGTGAGTATGGATGGAACGGCGAGGTACCAACGCATATATTTCTAGCGTGAAACAGTTCTTTCGTTTCGATCCTCTGGAATATTGATCGCATTCTCTGACTTTCTTTTTCAAACTGAAGTAGCAAGCGAGCATGCAGTGTGATGGCAAGTGGTGACTGTCGCTCCTAAACTTGTAATCAAATTCATATAGATAAGACATTTAAATAAAACCTCTGTTCAATATGAAATTTCGTTTTGATGTTCAAGGGTGGCAATGACTATTTTTGGACAGAATGCTCTATTACTACATCTATACTATCTATACATATAAATAAAATTGAAGTGTTTGTTTGTAATATCAAAAAAACAGCTTTTTACCAAATGCATATGGAAGTATATACGATACTGATAACAAAGCAGCAATTACTAAAATTTTTGTCTGTCTGTCTGTTTGTTCCGGGTAATCTTTGAAACCGCTGGACCGATTTTGACGGAACTTTCACTGTTTGATATCATAAGGCGTAACTTAGGCTACTTTTATTTTTCATCTTTAATATAAAAAGTGGCGTTTTAAATTATTTTTTCGGGGATTCAATACATCCGCTACCAATTCGCACTTGGCTCGCGCGGTGGACTATGACCTGAAACTATATCAATCTGGGAGAAGACCCTTGCCCAGCAGTGGGACAATAATGAGTTGTAACGAATCATCTGCTGCCAACATCAGGTACAGGTCATACAGGTACAGGACTACAAATGTGCCTAATTAAATTTTTTGTTCACAAAGTAGATTTTAAAGCTCATTTTGTTGGTTTTTTTAAGCTTCGGTTTGGTTATATTTCAATTCAATTTGTTTATTTGCTTCAATATGTCGAACTTCAAGACAAAAATATATATTTCATACCATTAATCATTTTTTCCACAAATTCGACGGAAAGAAAAAACATGGACATAAAAATGGATTTAGGGAAAAATATCGAGATGTAATTTGTTGATTGTACAACCTGGCCATATTTGGCGTAATGGAAAAACTATTTTAAAAAAACGTACAAAACAAGTCATCAGTTCGAAACGTAAGTTAATAATATTTACCTACATTTCTAATTGTATTGTTTTTAGTACTATTTATATATATATATATATATATGTCGGAGACGGGCATTAGTTTGGACGGTAAACAAAGCACAGCGCGAGTTCTGACAGATGGCAGCACCGCCGCGATGACATCGATCGACACTCATAACTTCGTGCTACAATAGAGTTTAGGTGGGCCGGTAAGCGCGAACGGCGCTCAGTTTTTCATGCTGCCGTCGTGGAGAGCGGTACCTCCACTCTAAGAACTGTTATCCGTTTCGTTTGCTCGCTGTGGGATATTTTGCTAAATTGTTAACGTAATAAAAGTTGTTATAGGGTATTTTCTGTATATCTTTGCTCGACTACCCACATAAACGCCCACGTAATGTCCGAAGAGGGACCTAATAATTATCACGAGCCGACATATATATGTGTGTATGTCAAAATTTTCATGTCATATTTACGTTTTCTCTGTGACAGTCTTGATTATAACAACGGGTTGATTATAACGTCGTAGTACCGCGATTTGATATTAAGACTGATTTTTTTAAAAGCAAACGACAATCTGATGGTAAGTGGTCACTGTCGTATATAGACATCTGTGAGAATCTTCATAGAGAGTAAGGCTTATATTTGAAATTAATCATAGATGCCTTGCTGCTCCCGTGGTTTAAGATGGTCACCTCATATGGAAATGAGCCGGCAACCACACACTTCAAATGACACGCAAGGAACGCTTTACGCTATAAATAGGCGTGGCGGTGGTTTTGACGAATCTATATTATTTCGCTTACGATCATACATATTACGTGTCATACAAGAGTAAAAGCAAAATAATGTTATTCTGTGTATAAAATACTGGTTTGGTTCCTTATTATACTTGTTGCTGTGTGGTGTCGGCTTATAATATCTTTTTTCCAGACGATCATAAGTATTGTAGGCGACTTAAGGGATTAAAAGTAGATAATGGGCAGTAGCTTCTCCCTGTGATCTCTTTCATAAAATATGTTTGTATTAAAATCAACAATTTCTATTAAATCAAATCAATACCTTTCCTTTTATTCCTTTTATTTTTCCTTTAATTTTTTATACATTTATGTTTGTTTATTTTTTTTGTATTTGTAGATAAGTGATGAATGTCTTTTGAATAATTCTCAGAAAATCCTTTAATTTAATAATCATATCATAGAAATGCTTAAAAATAATTGGACCGCCATCTTGGGGAGATCGTCGTGATAGATTAAATATTACATTCATTGTTATTTGTTTTTTTTTTTTCAAGAATGAAGTAGCAAACTACCATGAAATCCACCTGATGGCAAGTGGTTACTGCCGCCCATGAACATCTATAAGCAACTTCATATAGAACAGGTTTTCTATCTGAAGTCGATCATAGATGCGTTGGTACTCCTGAAGACTAAGATAATCGCCTTACAAATAAGTGAGTCGGCAACCACACTTTTTAGCGAATCGCAAGAACTGATTCACACTAGAAATTAACGAGGTATCTCCCCCGTTGAACTACATTTGTTTTACTACCTGGAATTCAATAAAAATGTGAAAGTAAAATTTCTTAAATGTTTAAGAAGACAACATTTGATCCTCACATGCAAAGATCACATGTCAAATGACAACCCGCGTGGTGGAGCGGTCACCATACCGGTCTGACACGCAGTGGGTCCCGGGTTCGATCCCCGGCCAGACAGACATCTGAATGATGAGTTTAGATTTCTGTTCTGAGTCTGGGTGTTTTGTTTTCGTCTTTGTGTATCCATGGCACCCACGACACAGGAGAAAATCCTAATATGGGGCTATGAGTGTAGAAAGCGTTTACGTTTAGGTTAAAGGTACTAACAAAGCTATTTAAAAAAAGCTTATAGCTGTGAAAGTGTCGTCATAATAGTTTCTAAGGATTAAACTCATTACTCCATAATAACATAACGATTGATCTGGATGAAATTCGACGAAGCAAAATAATTGGAACGCTCACCCGCTTGCCAATTAATAGGTGCGTAACCGCTTTCTCTGTGTTGAGTGTTGAGATTATTTTGCTGTAAATACGTATCGAGTATTAATCAAAAATCAAATTAATTATTATAAAGGAATATTAAACAAGACCCGTCTGCTTTTAGCGAATAGGATAACGAATCATAAGAACATTTTTTTACCATATCACAACTACGTAATTATAAAAAATATAAGGCGGTTAGCATATATATATATATAAATTACACGTAAATACTTGTTCAATACTGCTGTACTGAATCATCGAAGGACGGGCAAGTCGCTAGTACCAAGTATAAAAAAAGAATAACGCAGCTAGTTTCTACATTCATTACATAAAACTGAACGAATTGAGCTATTAGCCTTCCGTGCAACCTAATGCCACCTGGATAAGACTTTCACAGTTATTATTAAAACTTAACTTTATAGTTACATAACTAAAATTATCGTGAAGTTATTTAACACGAAATATAAATAATAGAAAAGTTTTATATAGGTTTGTTTTGGTAAGTGCTATGAAATATAATCAGTATGGGTCATCGAAGAAGGACGTATGTATCACCGCCATACCATTTTTTTTACAATGTGGAATGTAGCAAACGAGCATGCAGCTCACCTGATCGGAAGTGGCTACTGCCGTCCATGGACATTTGTAATACACACACTTTAGACCAGAACACAAAAGTGCAAAACACTGCTGTTATTAGGCAGAAATAGGTGTTGCGGTGGTGCTTCCGGAGTCGAACCACAAAGAGTTCTACCTTTGATATATTTTCGGAAGAGTGTGGATACAAGTTGATTTATATATGAGTGGATCAGCTTAGTCCTCTGGAGTAACAACGCATCTAACATCATACTAATATTATAGAGGCGAAAGTTTGTGAGGATGTTTGTATGTTTGTTTGGTAATTTGATCGAAGCGGGCAGAGCATTTATATTTAAGAGATAAGTACATTACTGTTATTTTAATATTGAACGCGTACCAAATATATCATCTCATCATATACATCACATCAACTCGTATTTGATGTGATGTATTCTTTAACAAACACTAACGAATGCAGGCAAATATCTAAACAAAACTATACCAAATGTAGAAAAATGTTAAAAACTAAAAAAAAACCCAACGCTGTAAACATAGTTGTAGATGAGCTACGGTGGAGCGGTTACCATACCGGTCTGGCCTGGGTTCGGTCCCCGGCCAGACAGAAATCTGAATGATAAGTTTAAATTTCTGTTCTTGGTCTGGGTGTTCGTGTGTTCGTCTTTGTGTGTCCATAGCACCCACGACACAGGAGAAAATCCTACTGTGGGGCTATGAGTTTAGAAAGCGTTTATGAGCGTGTATGTTAAGCTATGAAACTCGAGCGAGTTACACCTATATTTTAATTTTGGAAATATAACATTTACTCGTTAAAATTGTATTGCAATATCGCGACAGGGTACTAAGCTTAGAGACTAGATACCTACCAAGCTGAAATAAAATAGGGACACTACATATTCGTCACTTTTACAGGCTTAGACAGGTAGTCAATGGAATAAAGGGTCTGAGTTAGTTAAGCGGTGCCCCTCCGCTGCGATGCTCTAGTACAATTTGATTGTAAGCATAAAACTGAACTATTAATTACCATATGTAACTAAATGAATACACGTATACCTGAAAAATTAAGAATTATATAATTCAAAACTTCGTTGGGTGCTATTTGAATTGAAGCGAGATTTATTCAGCGTCGGAGTAGCAAAACCCCTACTAACTCTACACTGAATTGAGATGTTTGTTTTGTCTTTCCAACGTTATTATATATGTGGAAAATTCAACTGCCATGTTTTATGCAAGGTGATATGGTAAGAAAGGAATAAGGTTCAGCCGAGAAGATACCCCCGACACACCTATTTCTAGCGTAAACCAGTTCTTGCTTAAAGTAGGGTTGTAACGGAGGCCATCTTAGCAGAGGCGGAGGCGGATGCGGAAGTTAAGAGGTTCACCTCCACGGTTGCGGAGGTTAACGGAAGCGGAGGCGCAGGTGAACTTTACATAGTAAGACGAAAATTATATTCACGAACAAGAGCAACAACAGCTTTGCGCATATATCACCTTCCGTGCCGACTGTCACTGAATAATTGCTCACTTAGCGTTGAAATTGATGGCAACGATAAGTAAGTGCGAAATATAGGAGAAAAAAAATTATTATTATTAAAATGTTATGTCTCTATCACAATAAATATAAGTATTCATCTAGTTTCAACATGTAGCCGAGCGGCCGCGTCGCCTAGCGTCCCTCCTTGCGAGTTGTACGTCAAGAGCAACGTAAAGAAATCTCCGTTATGACTCCGCAAATTTTTTGCGGAGGCGGATGCGGAAGCGGGGCTTCGATTTTTTGCGGAAGGTCCGCAGTAACGGAGGCGGAGGTGGAGTTCCGTTACAACCCTACTTTAAAGTAGAAGAATATGGCTACAACCTCACTGTCCTATGAGAAGTAAAATATTTCTCGGGAGTAGCAACGAACCTGTGATGGACTTCAAATATAATCTCTGTTTTATATAAAACTAGCTGAGCTCGCGGTTTCACCCGCGTTAAAAAGAAATGTAACGTGACATACATTAACATTATGCATGCAGCGGAAGCTCTCATTAGAAAA
>MOOZ01000323.1:352614-365266 GCA_002930495.1 Cecropterus lyciades
AACCTTAGGTGAGACTTTGATCTTACCTAGGGTTGATTACAGATGTCCATGGGCTGCAGTAGCCACTTACCATCAGGTGGACTGCATGCTCGTTTGCTACTTCCATACTATAAAAAAAAAAAAACATATCAATGTTTAAGTAAAGACAACATAACAAGTTACATTTTATTTAATGGAAATTTTATCCTTTGAACAATTTTTGAATAATCATTATTCTATGATTTTAAACTAATATTATCGCATAATTGATACATTTAAGTATGTAACGGGTACTCGCGATATGCGGTTTTTGAATTATTTTTACGATATTTCGACCCAGTTACATAGATCGTGGTCACGGCGAAACTCAAACCGCATATCGTGAGAACCCGTAACATATTAAAATGTACTATTATTCTAGTTTACGTGGTCTGTGTTGCGGCCACGGACCATTGTTTTTCTAACATTGTTATTGTGGTTACTTCACAAGAAGCATGGGAATGTATATTGATGATATCTGTAGAGATTTATTGTGCTCACGTTTTTACATATAACCAGGACAAGAAAGTTTTTACATATAATCAGGACATATTACTTTCTGTGGGTGTTATTATTCCTCATTTTTGCATAAAAATCTCATAAAAACTACCCATTTTGACTACCTTATATTTTCATGTTCCTAATATTGCACACAATATTGCCTATCCAATATCAGTGAGAATATTTAGAAAATAAAACGCAAGCAAAAGAAACAACGAAAAGAACTTAACTTTCCACATAAGTATACTTTTGGCAATACCAACATCAATTCTTCCGGCGACTTCCTTCTAAATAAGTTACTCGAACATAACTCAGTTTTACAGTTACTTAAACCGAAACAAAATCATTTGACAGTCACGAGAGCTGAAGATTACATTTTCGAAGCGAGAAAGTCGAGAAGTTTCACAAATTACACGAATTTCGACGTTAAGTTACGGAAAAAGTTGTGGTCGTGTTATGACGTGTTCAGACTGCCAACGGATTGGACGCAATTTGAAATAAAAACGCGATTGCACTTGTTATTCGAAATGCACGAACAAACATGAATGATGTGATACGTCTTTAAAGTCTTAGTGGCGTATATTATCATTCTTGAATCACCATTCGTCTTTCTATAGATTTCGTAAAAGATTATTAAGGAAAACTAGACATAAACATAAATGCTTTCTACTGTCATAACCCCACATTAGGATTTTCTCCTGTATCGTGGATGCCATGGAGACACAAAGATGAATACACAAACACCCAGACCCAGAACAAAAATCTAAACTCATCATTCAGATGTCTGTTTGGCCGGGGATCGAACCCGGAACTCACTGCGTGTCAGACCTGTTTGGTGACCGCTCCACCACGCGAGTCGTCGAATTATAAAAGAAAAGAACGAATTTCCGTAGATATCGCAAGACAAGAGTAATTAAGCGACATTATTCATGAGATTGGTAGTAGCATCTTCCTGTGTACATCAGCACCCACTACGATCACAAACATACATGCCAAATACGGATACTATTAGGAAAAAAACCCATTAGGAGAGACTTACGTCCAGCTGTGGAAGTCAAGGGGCTAATGAATGGAATTAATATGATTGTAAGAACGATAATATTAATCTAATACCTTGGAATATTGGCAAGGAATGTATGTATTTAAATGAGAAGAGATCTTATATAACGAATATGTATAAAGCTTGTAAAAATAAAAATAACGATAAAAAGTAACTGTAGGAAAATTGACGTAGAACGCAATAAATTTCATAATAATATAATGATTTTCAGGAAAATAATTATGTTCGATACGTATACGAACTGCCTTTAATGTTACTTTGAAAAGTATTTCAACGTGAAAAATTTTACAATATTTCTTAACCGAAGAAATACGCTCAGAAATAAAATTGATCAAAAAATTCAGTTTCAGAACACCCCTTATTATACTCAATACAAAGAAATAAAACCACTAAGATGTTATTATTGGGTATTTAGAGAGGTACTTCAAATATAACCTTTAACAACTCGAGAATGCGCGTCTACAGAATTCTCGTTCAATTTATTGATTGGGCTTATTCAGTACTTTTGGAAGAAAACAAAATTGTACATTTATTTCCAACTTTAAGTAACAATTATACAAAGATACATTGTTAGAACGTAATTAAGAACAAGACAAGTACTGAAAGATATTGTTTGAGTACTTATAAAGAGAATACCGTCTTATTTAGTGTAAAATATAAGTAAATTTCAAACTGATTCAAATCCGGAGTATACAATTGTTTTATAGCTATTCCTCGTTAAATAGACGTGGTACTTTTATGGCATTGTGAACATAAAGCAAATTGTTATTAAATGTGGAATTAAATACATTTTTATCGTGTTTTTGTCATTCTTGAATTACCATTTGTTTTTCCATATATTTCGTACAAATTAATTACCCATTTCTTGATTAAATGTAGTAAACTTACATATCAGAAGATTTTGTCCCAGATTGAACACACAAACACACATGCTTTCTACTCTCATAGCCCCACCTTAGGATTTTCTCCTGTATCGTGGGAGCCATGGATACACAAAGACAAATACACAAATACCCAGAACCAGTACAGAAATCTAAACTCATCATCCAAGATGTTCGTCTGGCCGGGGATCGGACCCGGGACTCACTGCGTGTCAGACCGGTATGGTGACCGCTCCATCACGCGAGTCGTCGATGTCGCAAGACAAGAGTAATTAAGGGACATTATTCATGAAATGGGTAGTAGCACCTTCCTGTGCACATCAGTACCCACTACAATCACAAACATACATGTCAAATACAGGTGGAACTAAATACATTTTTATCGTGTTTTTATTTCACAATATAATTACAAGATTTATTTAACTTGCAATGTATGTTATGTATGTAAACATCTTACAAGCTGAATGTAACCCACTTATCAGAGTCCGATTGAGCTGAAATTTGATATAAAGTTATGCTTATTTTGGATGGCAATGCTGGAATTATCTGGAGTTATCTGGAAAATCTCGTTCGTGCATTATAAATAAAAGCTTGTTTTGCTTGCTTTTTGTAAAAAATATTATTTAATATTAATTTATGTTTGACGTGAGTTTAAAATAGTATGATTGGTAATAGATTTCCCGCCTGGCTAAGTCACCTGAGGAGTGGCGATGCTCCGTTAGTCTCAATTCGAAGCTTATATAATATGTGCAAGATATGTCGATGTGATGAATACTTCAATAGCGTGATCCAAAATGCTAGTGGCGCCATTTCTTGATGATTTTGGAAAATCGCCACATAAGTTATATATAACTGTGGCATCGTTTTGTTTTCCAAAAAAAATCCACCAGATACAAACCACTTTGCACAAATTGTGAATGTTTTATGGTGTGGATTTTTTATTAATAAAAATTCCTAAAAAAGATAAGTACTTGTACGTATCTTTACAATAGTTTAATCGGCACAGACAACTTACACACACATAATTATTTAATTCGACAAGTTAACTTACACACTCGCACACATATTTACATATTCACACACATACAAATATAGCCACTATATTTGTACAAAGTCAACACACATTACAGCACACACCAATGAATGACATAGCTTACAACTCAGTAAAACGCGTTGTATATGAAATTGCACATAATCTGAAAGCACCATAAGAAAACTGCGTACCTCCAGCAACGCTGATTTGGTTGAAGTCCTCGGAGTATGAGTTCAGTTTAATTTCTGAAACGGAAAAATAAAAATTATAACAAATTCCAGGAAAATAACGAGGTGACCCGTCGAGACTCGCTTTCCAGTGCCAGTAAATATCGAAAAATTAATTTACTGTCCCTTGACTAAAGCTGCTCTAGATAGTTTCGAATATTTACTGGAAATTTTCTTTAAATGAGAATAAAATATAAAATTTATATTATAGGTGAATTAATATTATAGGTTAAAGGTACGGTTATCAAAAATCTATCCATTTACTTTCGTAAAAACGACAACTTTCATTTTGACGACCCGCGTGTCGGAGCGGTCACTATACCGGCCTGACGCGTTATGTTATTAGATACGGTTATATCAGTCATTTGCTGTTTTTGATTGTTAATATCGTGAATAGAAGTAATCTCGATATAATGCGCAGTGGGTTCCAGGTTAAATTCCCGGCCTGAATGATGAATTCAGATTTCTGTTCTGAATCTGGCTGTTTGTGTTTTCTTTGTGTCCATGGGACTTTTTTTTTCTTTATAGCATGGAAGTAGCAAACGAGCATGCAGCCCACCTGATGGTAAGTGGCTACTGCCGCCCAAGAACATCTATAATCAACCCTAGGTAAGATCAAAGTCTCACCTAAGATTGGCCACAGATGCGTTGCTACCCCTGACGACTAAGATGGAATGCCTCGGAAAAGTATGTCTCCCTTACCACACCCTTCAGACCAGAACACAACAGCGCATAACACTTCTGTTATTAGGCAGAAATAGGTGTGGCGGTGGTGCTTCCGGAGTCGAACCACAAAGAGCTCTACAACCTTCAGAACGGGACTCACGATTCACGGAAAATCTGTGGTGTGGTGAGAGTAGTGTGGAGCTATGAGAATAGAAAGCATTATTAATGTTATTATTGTATTATGGTTGTTCATGTTAAATCCAATAAACTTTAATAATATTCTTTAATGTTCAATTATAATGTTCTTTAATAAACGTTGTTTTTCTCTTATTGACTTGCTATGGATTACGTGATATTCGCCTTTAAGAATATCAATCAAAAAATTTTTAAACAATTACAAACCTTACTCTGATATTGTAAAACGTCATTTGAATATTCCATAAGGAAAGGGAGGATTTCAAAGGCTATTCTTTGGGATGATATATAATTTTCCCCGACATTTTGGTGCTGGCCGTTCGAAGGTCACAGAATATAAAAATGAAAAATTACCCTTATAATGCAAAACGGTAAGTTAATATTAATATATTTTTATACACGCGACGATGTTCTAAATTATCTGGAGATAATAAATGTACTTACAAACATAAAAGAAAAAATGTTTCGCTCTTAACTTGATTTTAATTTTACATTTTTATATTTAAGTTAAACTCTGCCTTGTTATCTTTTGACACGTATTTCTTATTTCCTGCGACATTATATTTTACTTGTGCTTATTAACTTTGATTGTATCTCTATCCAGTTATATAGTATATAGCATGTCCGTTTATTTCCATAACGCTATCGCTTTCACACAAAGACGAATATACAAACAGAACAAAAAATATAAATTCATCATGTGGTCACCTGGTCGGGGATCGAACCCGAAACTCACTGTGCGTCAGATCGGTATTACTTTCATTCACGATATTATTTAATCAAAAACAGCAAAGCTTCGATATACTTGTACCTTATTACATAACACTAACAAAAACCAGAAAATAACTCCGCTTTACTTAATAACATAACGCTAGTGGAAACCCTATCCAATTACGAACTATTACAACAGAGACATAAAACTAATCAGAATCTGCATTACAACAATACATTCAAATCTAAGTTTCTAGGCGTACAATGAACAAAATTGAGACCCGA
Organism: Cecropterus lyciades; assembly: GCA_002930495.1. Classification (NCBI taxonomy): domain Eukaryota; kingdom Metazoa; phylum Arthropoda; class Insecta; order Lepidoptera; family Hesperiidae; genus Cecropterus; species Cecropterus lyciades. The sequence goes on from MOOZ01000323.1 coordinate 358,192, forward strand.
CATTCAAGTCTCAAGCTGAAACACGCATTTCAAGAAATATTTAACTGAAACACGCATTTCAACAAATATTTAGCTGGAAGACGCATTTCAACAAATATTTAGCTGAAACACGCATTTCAAACAAACAGACTTATTGACACGTCATCGCCATTTCACTAATGTTTAGAGATTGGGTCTGTTGTATCGATTTAACGTCTTAATTATTAATTTAGTGTATAAATTTCTTAAGATTGATGGTGAATTTCGCGTAGTCGATTCATGAAAGGACAGAGACTATCCCATTTTATTCACATACCAGAGATTAATATTTCTTGATATATAAAATGTATGGGCGCTATCGCAGATGCAATACTTGGAAAGTAATAATGGTGTCTCTATGTCACCTAGAGCTGGAAACACGATCTGCATTTAGTATCACAGACCGTTTTGGCAAAGCGCCATAATATTATGATACTAAGAACAACAAATAAAAAAAATGCAAAGCTTTTAAGATTATCGTTAAAAATCAGAAACACTAAACAACAAACACAAAATGACAAATCAAATGACAAAACGGAAAAAACGGTTACAAATTGCACATTTTTGGATTCAAGCAAGAAATTCTTGATGATAAAAAGAAGAGAATATGTGCAATTCAAGCATTGGCACAAAATCTATGGGTCTCATTCGCAGATAGATGCAATGCTTAGAAAGCAATAATGGCGTCTATCTGTCACTAAGAGCTGAAAACGCCTCAGATCGACGTTCGATGTTCAAGCTTCTTCGTTTTGTTCTGGCAATGCGCCAACAGAACATTCTGATGCCGAGAGCCGTAAATTTAAAACTCGTTAAGCTTTTAAGAATATCGATAAACTATCAACAACACTAGGAAATGATGCTTAGAACTTATTTGTTAATTAATGATAGTTACCATAATGACTATCGAAGATTATTAATTAATATCGCCAAAGATGAAATCATAATTAGGTAGGTATACTAAAATGCCAATATTAAAGTAAAATAAAGAATGCGTCATCGATTTAGAAGATACTATCTTTTTACCGCGGCTACGCCCGCTTGGGTCCTGTACCACGGTAAAACGTATCCTATGTGTTAATCCAGGCCATTAACTATCTGTGTACCAAATATCATCCGAATGAAATCAGTATTTTTTGCTTGAAAGAGTAACTTACGCATATAATATATTAGTAAAAGTTATATAGCAATATAAAAATATTCGCAGTAGGTGGTTTTCAAATCAATATCAATATTTTACTTATTAATTTTTAAATTAATTTTTGGGATACTTCCGATTAAAATCACATTAGGTTTTCTTATCTGATAATTAAACTGACTTTATTAACCTGTTCGTCTATGTACATTTCAAAACATTATTTTTAATTCAATTTTACAATTCAAGTTTGAGGTAGTTCTGAGGAAAATCGAAAGTGTCAGTACTCACCATACAGTCTCAGCGTGCCCTCGCTTTTGCCAAGCGAGTTGGTGCTAACGCAATTGTAAGTGCCGATGTCGCTCTTCGCGAACTGCCGGATCGTGAGCCACATCGACACCTTGTAGGAGGATTTCTCTTCTCTAATTGTGTACTTGGGCCTGTGGGAGATAAGGTATTGTTAGTTATGTGACATGTTCAGAACTATTTTCAGATCTGCGTACTACTCGCTTGACCGCAAGTTGTTGCTAGGGATAGATTGATATATGCAAGTAAGTCAGAGCCTAGTGTGTCAAACTTGTCCCAGGATCAAATCTCAGCCTCACCTCTGTTTTTTCGTTATGTGCTAAAAACTTTAAATAATATTTATTTATTTAGAGTATATTTGTCACAAAAATTTCTAAGAAATTGAATTTTTTAAGACATTCATCGTCTGATATTCCAGCAAATATTTAATATTTACAAGTGAGACATGAAACGATAGGATATTAAATAATAAAGAATAATCATTAACCCATCTTTCAAAAATACTCAAATAATATTTAGTTATTCGCGCTATAATAATATTTGTCACAACTATTTCTAAGAAATTACATTGTTCAGGTCATTCTTCGTCTGTTCCTCCAGTAAACATTTAATATTTACAAGTAAGGCATGAAGCGACAGAATATTAAATAATAAATAACTGCTATTAAAAATCTTTTAAAAGATTTCAAAAGATTCAAAAGAAAATTAAGTTATTTAGGCTATATTGTCACAAATATTTCTAAGAAATTACATTCTTGAAGTCATTCATCGTCTGCCTCTCCAGTAAACATTTAATATTTACAAGTGGAACCTGAAGCGATAAAATATTTAATATCAAAAGAACATCCATTAAGTCAAGTATTTAGGACCAACTATTTCAAAAAGACTCAAAATAATATTAAGTCGTTCGCATCGCAAAATCTAATTAACGTTGAACGAAGCAAGAACGAAGTCGAAAGATAAATAAAATCAGGCACTCTAGAGTTTTCTTCCACCTTATAACCTACATAAGTTAAAAGCTAGACGAATCTTCACTGAAAGTCTACCTTATTTCCACAATTTTAAGTCTAAATTCTAGTAGAGATTTTCAGGAATATGAAACAGTTGGTTTGGTAGTCCATTTTGTGGAAATAAAATGAAGTCTCGTTTAATGCATACAGATACTCGATTTGAACAAATTTTGAACATTCCTTATGATAAAGTTATAAACTTGTGCAGAATCGAAAGACTTATCTTTAAAGAAGATTTGAATTCGTTTCGTAGTCTATATTTTGCTTTAAATATATTTAAACTTATAGTAAAAAGAAAAAAGTTCAACAATCATAACTCCACAACTAGGCATTTCTCCTGTGTCGTAGGTACCATGGACATACAAAGACGAATACACTAACACCCAAACCCAGAACAGAAATCTAAATTCATCCTTCAGCTGTCAGCCTGGCCTGGCACCCACAGCGGGCCAGATGGGTATGGTGACCGATCCGCCACGCGGGTCGTCATATTAAAATGCGGTCAATTGCGAGTCGGACTCGCAGTCGAAAGGTTCCGTAGCATTATCATCAAATAAAGTTAAACAGTTTTCACCAAAGTACAATTGTTTTCCATTGTGTTTGTATGATTTACGAAGTCATGTTATTCGGTTTTTGAAAAAGTGCTATAACTCAAAAACTGTCAACCGTATTTGGTTCAAACCAATTTTCGTTGAAAGTTTTCCTTGACATCTACAACATAATTATGTTTTATCCAGATTTTTCACTCTCTTAGTTTGAAAGTTAGAGGGGGGGGGGCTCGTTTTGAATGGAAAGGGCTTATCTCTCAAACAATCGACTTTGAGAAAAAATGGTCTTAGAAACCTCAATGTAATTTTTGAAGATCTTTCTATAAACACCCCACACGTGTAGGTAAGATGAAATTATTTTTATTTTATGTTTCGGTTTCATACATAATTTTCGTAATATTTCGTACATAATTCGGAAAGCGATTTACAGAATACACTTACTTACCAAGTTTCAACTCTATATTCTGAATAGTTTCCGAATAAAGTGGCTGTGATATACGGACAGACAGACATGACAAATCTATTAGGTTTCCGATTTTTGCCATTTGGCTACTTAACCCTAAAAACGCTAAATAATGTTGTCCATAATGTTACGTAACTGTCTCTAAGTATTGTGTTTAATATTACAGAAGTGCCAAACGAGGGTACAGTTCAGCTGATAGTAGCAACTGTCGCTAATTGACAGTTTTAATCAACACTAGACGTAATAAAATACCTACTTCAAATCGTCTGTAATTGATTTGGCACCCTTGACTAAGTTTGAACGCGACGTATAAGTTGTGTTACCTTTATCACACCCTTCAAACAAAAACACAGCATTGAGCACTGTTGATACAGGATAGAAATAAATATGGCGGAGATACCTCCGGAGCCAAGTTACGAAGAGTTCCACCAAGACCTATCATATATTATTGTGATGTGATACTGCTTTAAAAGTCTCAGATAAAACATTTCATATTAATAGTTAAGTCACTTTTTGTTAGCGCCCCATTTGAACCGTAAGAGAAACTAACATCATCAGTCAACGTGCAGTTTTTCTGGTATTATGAAACAACGGTTTATGAAACGCTACGTTGAAATTCACGTCACACTTTCGATTTATGGTATTTTTAATCATAAATAATTTGTGTTATTAACACAATAGAATTGAGAAACTGATGCTTTTTGTTGAGTCTCAAATGGCATTACAATTTGTTACAAAAATATTGCTGATAATCTCTAATAATACTTATTTCTATAAAAGCGTCCACGCATATCAAATATGGTAAGTACTTTCGTATTTGACTTACGACAAATATTTCTGAAATATAAAAGAATTGCTAAGCACTGCAGTTTTCTGTTTTGGAAGGTGTTTCAAGACAACAAGTTGTTCCAACATAGTTTTCAAGGATAGCAACGCATCTGTGGCCGACCTCCGATATGGTTTTAATCCAATCTATTCTGGACTTGATTAAAATATCCATTCGTGATGGCAGCCACTTACTATGATATGAACTGTATGCTCGTTTGCCACTTTTGCGAATTAAATAGTAGCGCAGGCAACAAAAAACTCGAATGAAATGAAATATGTTTCGTAATAAAAAGTAATTCTATAATTAGTAGTATAGAAAGTAGTTATTTTAGTCAAATCGAACATAGCAACAATATATTACTACCTTCATTGGAAGTTAAACCCTCGTGAATCACAAATCCGGTCATTAGGACTTCCAAACTTAATCACGGCGCTCTCACGCTAGCAATCACTGCTAATTATAGCTTGCAACTCATTCCAAATTGATATAGATTATGGTCTTTAAATAGTAACATTAACTTTTTGACTATCGTTGATATCGGAAGTAGTTTTACGCGAACGAAATCAAAGCTAAAATTTGAATATATATTATGTGTCATCAAATTTCCAAGCGGCCTATTTGGGACTACTTTATTAGAAATGAAATAGATCCCAGATCATCAGTGTTAGTTGATAAATTAATTGATAATTGAAACTGAGAAATTAAAACAAATATTATTTAGATATAACAGAGAAAGATTACTCATCATTGACGGTACCGAAAACTGCGTAATGGTATCAAAAAAAGAATAATTGAAAAGATTTGGATGTAGTTAATTACGCGCATGAATGCATAGGCATAAGTTAGCATGGCTGATGATCAAGAGTAAAGATTGCTATGGACAGTGATAAGGTAATTTCTTATGATAACAGGATATCAATAACTATTGTAAAGATTTGGAAAACATAGCATTGTTATGAAATAAATAAAAACAATATGATTCAAGCTCTTCAATTAGATCAGGATTCACTAAGTCCCAACATTACCCACAATTTGAAATTTAATAGCGCCTTAGAGTTAATGTACTGATATGGAAAAAAACTAATTCTGTTCTCTTTAACGTCGAACAAGATAACAAATAAATTAACTGCAGAAGATGTGCAGCAGCATCCTCTTATATTTATCATTTCGTATTAATTTTCATATATCTATTAATGTGGTTATCTCTGTATTCAATCCTTATATAGTTTCATGAGAATTTAGTTATAGCAACGTTATAACTGTTGTACAAGGATGACCAAGAATCATTAGGTCCGAATTTACATTAAATGAACTCAACCTCTCGTAGGGCGCTGTTCGCCTGGTTTTATACTTTCTTTTATAATCCAACCTAACGCGGGCGTCTCCAATTTCATGTAAATTTAGTAGTTAAAATATAAATAAGTTGGGAGAGATAGTACAGTGTAATAAGACATGTGTTTTTATTACTCTATCCTGAAGCTGATATATATTATGTATAGCGCCCATGATACGAGTATGTTACGTTTTATACTTAACTTTGTTCTTTTCGGCCACAGATTTTTTTTACAGTATGAAATGATGGTAAGTCACTACTGCCGCCCATGGACATCTGTAATCAACCCTAGATGAGATCGAAGTCTCACCTAAGGTTAGCCACAGATGCGTTGCTACCCCTGAGGATTAAGATGGAATGCCTCGGAAAAGTATATTTCCTTTACCACACCCTTCAGACCAGAACACAACGACGCATTACACTGCTATTATTAGGCAGAGATAGGTGTGGCAGTGGTGCTTCTGGAGTCGAACCACAAAGAGCTCTACCACCTTCAGATTGCAGTATACTTCGCGAAAACATAAACAATAATATATTCAAGGTGATAGACCCAGTGTAGTTCGACCGGGGATGTACCAGTACAATTATTTCCAGCGTGAAGAAGTTCTTGCGTTTCCCTGAAAGGGTGTGGTTTCCAGCTCCCTCGCATACGAGGTGACCATCGTAGTCCTCGGGAGTAACAACGCACCGTGATCGATTTCAGATAGAACCCGTTTTCTATATGAAGTGGCTTACATATGTCCGTGGGCGGCAGTCACCACTGACCATCAGGTGGAATACATCGTCGTTTACTACTTCAGTTTGTTAAGAAAAGCTTTTGAATGTTTTGCGGAAACGTCGTAAACTTGTACTAAGGGCGCGGTACAAAACTTTGCGTCGAACACATCTAGTTACATTAAGTCCACTTTATAATATTTACCGTATTACTGATATAAAATCTAAGAGTTACAAAGTAATGGTGGAATAGGTACGAAATTAACGATGACCTCAGATCATTTCGGACTTTTACTGTTAAGGTTGATTCCTAAGAATTACCAATAAAACTCAAGTTTTACTGATATTTTTTATAACTCACACGATTTACCGCAATTTGGGCTTTTACTGTAGCTTATAAATGCATTAAGCACATTCGATAAAATGGTCACGATTTCGCACAGTATAGGCCGCTGATGACTCGCCAAACGCGTTTATTAATACTGTTAATTCAATCATACCGACGTACAGTTTGCTAATTAGACTAAATTAATACAGCTTAAAATCAATATGAGTTATAATCCACAATCTCTGAGACCAATTGTTGATAATACTACAATAGTTGATGGACATAATTACTTATGCAATAATTTACATAGTATGGAAGTAGTAAACGAGCATGCAGCCCATATGATGGTAAGTGGCCTCTGCCGCCCATGGACATCTGTAATGAACTCTAGGTA
>MOOZ01000323.1:446716-457237 GCA_002930495.1 Cecropterus lyciades
AAAAATAAACTTTGTAGTAATCAAACAGATAATGTTGTTGCATTGTACAATTTTATATCATACAAAATCTTTTCGCGTGAATTACGTGCCTATTGTATATGTACTACACCAACATATTTATTTTTTATTTGTGACATAGTAGTCGGTCTTATTTTTAGTTAAAAATTTATTTTTTAGTCATAAGAACCTGCTCACTTATTGTGATCACAAAACAGCGTTTTTTATAGTTTTTGTAGTTATTGCGTCACGTAACTAGTAACATCGTTAAAACATTGAAACAAAAAATCCGGCTGCTTAAAACGAAATTTTTGTTCATAATGATATATATTTAATTTAACTCTTATATTAACGAGTTTTTGTCAAGTAAAAGTATTATAATATTAGTCAAGTAAAAATATTTTTAGATTGCTCCATTTACTAGCTTTCATTTGATACTCATATTGTTATAATAGTAAAAATGACTTTCCTTCTCCTGTTTTTTTCCTCTATTTTCAGGCGTCATTTTAAAAATCATAGTCTATTGCACTCTCCAAACTGAGACGATTCTATTGATATGTCATACGTCACAATCCATCAAGCCCTCCTTAAGACGCAGTCGGGTGATAAGGAATCATGATAACTGTATTTTAAATACATTCATTGTTCGTGTTTTTATTCGTTGAAGTATTTTATTGGTTTTCTATTGCATTTTTTCTTTAATTGTGAAATTAATTAAATCTTGCAGTTTTAGTTACGTAATAAGTACGTAGTAATATTTGCATTTGTTGCAATCTTCCAGAATAAAGTATTTTTTTATACTTTCCATTATTTATACTTTCCATAGATTTCTACGATAGTCTTCATGATTTTGGAGACTTAATATATTTTATAAACCTTAAACACGTCAAACCAACATTCATACCTGTGGTCGTTAAAAACGCAATCAAAAATCTATTCTATTCTTTTTTGACAATAAATTGACGCACCCGGCATCAACTAAAAATCTGCGAGAACCTACCAAACACCAACATCGAATGCATGACAACATTAAAATTCACGACGGATATGCAAGCTTTAAAAGCTGCAGTTGGTTTATGTACTGTTTGGTAAGTAAATTACATCCCGTGAAATACATAGCATTCTATATTCCACTTTTATGTTTATAGAAATTTATTTATTTATTAAACTTGGTTCACTAACATAGCAATACATTTTTTATAGTATAGGAGTAGCAAACGAGCATGCAGCTCACCTGATGGTAAGTGGCCACTGCCGCCCATGGACACCCGTAATCAACCCTAGATAAGATCAAAGTCTCACCTAAGGTTAACTACAGATGCGTTGCTACCCCTGAGGACTAAGATGAAATGCCTCTGAAAAGTATGTCTTCCTTACCACACCCTTCAGACCAGAACACAACAGCGAATAACACTGCTGTTATTACGCAGAAATAGGTGTGGCGGTGGTGCTTCCGGAGTCGAAACACAAAGAGTTCTACCACCTTACAATGAAACATGAAAGCAATACAATAAAATGTAATCAATATAGCAATACACTTAGATAAAATGAAATGGCAAACATTTATACAAAAATATTGTGTACCCACATTTACAGATGAACACGGCATTCATAGTATTGACGCTCTGATGATACAATATATACGGAAGTCGCAATCGAAATAACATAAACTTAATAGTCGGAAATAGTCACGTAGTAGCCAAATCAACGTCTAAAGATGCAAGGCAATATAAACGCGATGTAGAAATTTCTTCCTCATATAATAATTAAAATTACCTAATTATTGTGAATAAAAACTAAATTGGAATAAAATAACATGTAAATTTATTAAAAAATGATATTAGCCTAACCATACCTTTTTACGATACAGATTTGGTGGTGGTTCATAATTATAATATTCCAATTTCACCCTTAAAATAATTTTATTTAGAGATTTTTACGCGGAAGTCCTCCTACGACATTTAGATAAGATTTTTATGTAAGAAAATAAATTCCAGGAATTTCTGCGTGGGATCTTAAAAGTTTCTTATAAAATTCTCTTAGGAAAGAAAAATCTTTTCTTTACAGTTAAACCGATTAAAAATGACTAGCAGATTACCGTTTATTTTTTAGGTTTCCATAGCCAAATGGCAAAAATCGGAACCCTTATAGATTCGTCATGTCCGTCTGTCTGACCGTCTGTCCGTCTGTTCGTATGTCACAACCACTTTATTTGGAAACTATTAAGGCTACAAAGTTAAAACTTGCTAGGTAAGTATATTCTGTAAACCGCTTTCGAATTATTTACAAAAATAAAAAATATATTAAATTTAGGGGGGGCTTGGAGACCCCCCCTGGGTTTCAGCCTAATAATTACACAAACATATCTTAAGTCTTTCTGGCAACTGTTGTGGTGTGAAACGTCCTCCATTAGTTGTTAGCGGATGGTTTATGTGGGTTACTGGTTAATCCAATCAAATAGTTACAAGTTACTTGATGCTTGACAAAGTTTAACGATTCTGTATAATTTATTATTTAATATACAATTTAATAATATAAACTCGGTATTATCGGAAGTCGGAAATAATGTATGGGTAAATAGAAATGTAGAAAGGGTGCAAATAACAGATTAAGGGTTATTGAAAAGAACAAATTAAGGAATACATTATAAAACTAAATAATTTTATTTAGTTTAGTGTAGTAGTTAATTTCTGTAAATGATAAAAGATAAATGAAGAAAATAATTATAAAAGTTTAAGGAATTAGACAGTAGTAACAATATTAAAACAATATTGAAATTAAAACTTAAATAAATAAACATAAATAGAGAAAAGATAAGAAAAATAGAGTTGATGCTTATTGGATTTAGAAAGATTTTTGAACGGATATAGGGATCGGGTAATACAGGGATCAATGGCATTCACGATATAGGAGAGAATCTTATTGAGGAGGTTTGAATGCTGTTAGGGTTATTATAATCACTAGAAACCATCCAATTTCCTAAGGTCAGATAAGACTAACATAAAACGCATTAATTTTATTACTAAACATGATATCTCAAAAAAACACCTATTCGTTGACACTCAATAAATATGAAAGGTCCCCATGCCTCCATGCCATCCTTTATTAAAATACTTTAAAGGACTGGAAATAAAATAATAACAATTTGTGTAATTTTTTCAAACATTTTTCTGTCTATTTAATTGTCTTTGAAATACCAATTAAGCAAAATGACTGAATTTCATTTAAAAGTTAAAATATATATACAGCCCGTATCTTTATATAATAATTCTTTATTTTTAAATCATTTCTCCATCAAAAGTATTACAATTATCAGTGAAATCGGGGCTTAATTAATACGAGAAAGATGTATAAAGTACAGCAAGAAAAAGATACAATCATAATCCATTAGTAAATAAAACAGTAAACTGGCACAAGTTCCTAATTCTCAAACGTTCCAAACGCGACGTCAGTTCTAAATTCTAGACACGTACAAGCTAGAAAGGTGTAGCCTGATTTTTAGGCATTGTATTTGTAAAAGAATGGAGCCAATGCATCTTTCATAGTGCATTCTAGCAATAAAAGGTAAACGTTCAACTGTAAGGTAGTGATTTATTACTTAACAATCTTAAAGTTTATAGTACGTGTCATAAACGCTTTCTACACTCATAGCCCCACAGTAGGTTTTTATCCTGTGTCGTGGGTAGCATGGAAACACAAAGACGAATACACAAACACTCAGACCCAGAACAGAAATCTAAACTCATCATTCAGATGGCTGCCTGGCCGGAGATCGAATCCGGGACCCACTGCGTGTCAGACCGGTATGGTGACCGCTCCACCACGTGGGTCGTCTGAAGATGCCATGTTTTTATAGAATTGGAGTAGCAAATGAGCATGCATTTCATCGGATGGTAAGATCCATCTAATGGTCACTGATACACATATCTATACCCCACTCGATATAGAACAGGGTTTTATGTTAAGCTCATCATAGCATGCATTGTAACTACTGAGGACTATTCGTCCACCGACATCAACACTCACCTATACGCGAGAATGGCTTCACCCTAGAAATAAATATGAAACAAGTAACTTTTTGACAAATATAAATATATTGTTAATAATGTTAACAGCTAGTGATATAATAGGTCCCCCTATTCGTCGGCGCCATTTTTAAAAAAGGAGTAAATTTAAAAAAATATGTAGCCTATGTTACTCTCCGAACTGAGACGATTCTAATGATATATCATACGTCACAATCCGTCAAGCTGTTTGGGCTGTAGCGCGTGCCAAAATAAATGGTACGCGCTACATACATACAAACAAACACACATACATTCACTCAAAAAAACATTGCCCTCCTTATGACGCAGTCGAGTAAAAAATAGTATCTCGCCGAACAAATCTTACTAGTGTGGCTCGACTCTAGAAGCACTTCTGTTTTGTTATTTCTGCTCTAAAATAGTAGTATTACCATTTCAGATTACCATTCTGTTTTAAAATAAGAGAGACACGTGAAGTGGCGTTCACATTTAGTTGTCTAAGACAGCTGGCGAATTTGTTATTTGCAAGGCAGTAGAACGACTATGGTTTGATCGGGGCGTACCACCGCCACACCTATTTCTAGCGTGAAGTAGGTAGTTCGTGCATTTCGGTAGACGGGTGACGTTGCCGGCTTACTGTTATATAAGGTAAGCATCACTAAGTAGGTAACTCAGAAATAACAGGAGTATCTGTGACTGACTTTATAATATTAAAGTAGCAAAAGAACATGAAATTCGCCTGATGGTAAGTGGCTACTGCCGCCCATGGACATCTTTAATCAACCTCAGATAAGATCAAAGTCTTACCTGAGGTTAGCCAAGATGCATTGCTACCCAAGAGGACTAAGTTAGACCTCGCTTACCAGACCTTTCAGACAGCAGCGCGTAACTTCTGTTATTATGCAATAAGTAAGTGTGTTGGTAGTACTTCTGGAGTCAAACCACAAAGAGTTCTACCACCTAAAAGCTTCAGTAGAATCCCTGTTCTGTATGAAATTATTTACAGACCATGGACGGCAATGATTTATAATCAGGACTGTATACTCGTTTGATACTTCAATCTTATAAAAATTATAAAGCCAAATTAAAACAGAACTTCAATGCCTATAGGTCAAACAAGCAACCAAACAGACGTACAAATGAGAATATTTCCGTTCTTGGTCCGGGTGTACTCTTTTGCATGTTCATAGCGCCTACGTAAGGGAATCCTAGTGTGTGACTTTGAATTGAGAAGGCGTCAAAAACGTCAAATTACAGTACAATCTTCTACATAATTTCTCACCTGAGACTGTTTCTAAACTGGGACAAGTTTCTAACGTCCAAATGCTTTTACTCGTGCAGGTTTTAAAATTTTGAACGCGTTTGCGAATAACATGCATTTTTATTTTTGAGACATTGTAGTCCTGTAGAGTCAAACAAAGAGGATTCCTTCTGACTAGATTTCGGTAAAAGAAGATAAGTCTTGTGAACATTATTTAATTCGAATAACAAAAAAAATCGAAGTCTGAAATTCAAACCTAGACCTTGGCTATATGTATCGATTTCTCTACATTTGTGATTTCATATGAACAAATGATAACCAATGAGTGAACAAAGATTTGACGACCCGCTTGGCGGAGCGGTCACCATACCGGTCTGACACGCAGTGGGTCCCAGGTTCGATCCCCGGCCAGACAGAAATCTGAACAATGAGTTCTGATTTCTGTTCTGGGTCTGGGTGTTTCTGTATTCGTCTTTGTGTATCCATGGCACCCACGATACAGGAGAAAGTCCTACTGTGAGGCTATGAGTGTAGAAAGTGTGTGTGTGTGTGTTAAAGATATTTCCTTTTCTTGATTTATCTTGTAACATTCCCAATAAAAAAATCTGGGCAAATATTTATATATCTTCTAATTATCGTAATAAAACTTACACATCTACATACATATCCTCTTTCCCTATTTACACACAGTATACAGTGGGTATATTCACAGTAATCCCTAATTACCCCGCCGGGGCTAATTGTTACAAAGAAAAAGGTTTCGAATAACCAGCAATAGTGAAACAGAAAATAAGGGACTGTTAAAGACGGTATCATTATTGTGTTTTTCCAGTAATCCCTTGAGGCTAATTTGGAGCGCCTTATGTAATATGTGCCTTTACAAACCAAAATTGTACAATAAATACAGGCCATGATTGATCCGAAAGTGCATAGCTCTCAAATGTACACAAAGTACAAAGGGTCCTACCCGCTAAACTGAGTTCTCTTATTTTAGTATGCCTCGATTCTTTCTCTTACTATATGTTCAGTAAAAAGAGTTCTCAAAGGTGCGTGAAGTCTACCAATTCGCATTTGGCCAGCACGGTGGAATAAGGCCTAATCTCCTGTCATCTTGAGAGGAGATACGTGCCCAGCAGTGGGACAAAAAAGGGTTAATGATGATGTTCCGTATTTCTGACTGGCCGAAAAATACTAAAGAAATAAAATACTTAAATTCTTAAATTCACGTTCTAACATTACTCTTATAAGACAGATGTAATTCGGATTCCGTCAACAATTATAAAGATTATATCTATTACTAGCTGTGCTACGCGGAATCACCCGCGTTTATTAGAGAACAATCTATTAAAATATTTTAAGAACATCACGCTATGATCACTTAAAGTAAAATATAGAAAAAAGTACACGGGAAACGAAAGAATAAAGGAACACTTCATAAAAATATTGGAAAGATGTTATAAAATAAATAAATAACAAAACCGTTCCGTAAGGAATACTGTATTTTGTACAAAATTACAGTAAATTAAGTTTTAAAGACTATTTATATTGAAGGGAAATTTACGTCGCAAAAAGGTTATCTAATAACAACTGTCTCTGCAATTTGACGACCAATAAAAATATCGATTCCGAGGTCTTTCCTTGATCAAATATCGAAATAATCTGTAAATATGTCTATATGTAATTCTACTTTTATTTGTTCAAAAGTACATTGTTGGCAAATACAGTTGATTCCTACACTGTATTTTTGCCATTACAGTATACAATAAAAAAGTTAAACATACAGTAGATGTAATATAAATTCAGTGCATCTAGAAGCACTGCTCGCAGCTTTTACGTCTACACAGTCGGTGAGCCGGAGGACGCCTCACCGCTCCCGCCAACATAATGCGCGCGTGATAATTTACCATTATTTTGTTACATATGTAGTTATTTTAAAACTATGATAACTCCCAACGTATTCCTTGAAACCATTTGTTGTCAAGAGCAATTTTATTCATTGTTATTTATATGGATAAGGATTAATATAATGTTTATTAAAACATGTTCGCAAATAATTTATTATTTTAGGACAAACTGAATACCATAAAAAAAGTTATAGTGAGTCAACCTTAAAAGCTAGGCATATGCTGTCGGGAGTTATTTTCATATTAAAGGGAAACAATTTTGTAATACGTAATTTTTGCGTACCTTTCACCGATTTTGCAACGTACGCAAGGAAAGCTCTCAAAAATAAAAATATTTTCCCGTTTTTGCAACATTTTCCTTTCCTGTTTAGTTACCTGTTATTTATAGCGTAATGTTATATAGCCTAAAGCCTTCCTAGGTAAATTCACTATTTAACTCAAAAATATCTTTTCAATTCAAACCAGTAGTTCCTAAGATTAGCGCGTTTAACCAAACAAAAAAAAGTCTACTTCTTTGTAATATTAGTATAGATTTATTGTAGTGGTCAAAGGACCTGTAATAAACCGTTGCAGAAGTGTTAAGTGAACGGCTGAACGGTCGCCAAGTATTTCTTTACTTAAGTCGAAGTATTTATATATATTTGCACCTGTAATAATTACTAGTACGCAAGGAATTAATTTGTCCTTTGCAAAATACGAGTGACCTAAAATCATACACTTTAACGTTTAATACAATTTAAACCAATCAATAACTTTATATTATTGTAATGAGGCAAATATCGATACTCAGATACGTTTGTATCGACAGAGTCACTCCTAAGAACCTTTTATTAGTATCTATAACCTCAATTATTATTCTTATAAATCATCTAAATATAGTCATATTTATAAAAGACTTTTGTTGAACGTTTTTGTATAAATCGTTATGTACAAATTAGGGATTACTTCAATTTCAAAGCAACCAACATCAAATAAGCCACAAACATTACAATGAATTTCCCAACAAATTGGGAGAATTATTGTAGTGGAGGCAATTAACGGAACAATAGAAAACTATAGTAACTTATTGTTCTTACTCGCCGTTGTCTTGTCAGTCAAACAACCCCGTTTTCCTTAATTAGTTTGATTTCTGTTACAAGTTTTGTGATCCAAGTTTCGCTTTTCCATTGCGATGTAAAGACTGACAACGTATGATTACTTTAAATTAACTTTATAAGAAATATATTTTCAATAGTCTGATGATGTTTGTCATTATTATGTTATGATATGGTTCTCAATGACAATCTTATTGAATACTCGCTATACACCATGGTTGCACCTGCGTTTTAAAAGTAAAACATGAACATAACATAAACATAAAGGCTTTCTACACTCATAACCCCCACACTAGGATTTTCTGCTGTGTCGTGGATGCCATGGACACAGAGACGAATACATAAACACCCAGACCCAGAACAGAAATCTAAATTCATCATTCAGATGTCTGTCTAGCCGGGGATCGAACCCGGGACCCACTGCGTGTCAGACCGGTATGGTGACCACTCCACCACGTGGGTCGTCAAAAATAGTATAAATAACGTTGAATAGTCGTACGGAAAGTACGTACGGAAAGTCGTACGGTAAGGATTTAACGAAATATCGACTAAACGTTTACTACAACATACTTGACATAAATACTCGTTTCACTAATTTATTAAATGAAATTCAGTACTTACGAAATTATGCGATTTCAAACACATAGACAAACGGACAGAAAAGTTCTAAAAAAATTGAAATTTCTTTTATTAGATATTATATGCCATTTAAACTATATATTTTGCTAATACATGCATGACGCATTCAGATAAATAGACAAATCGAACTTTCACTTTTATTCTATGTATAGACAAAATGTTACCAACGACTTTATACGCGTTAACTATAACTTAAGAGTACTTAATATACTATTTTTTCCTTATATCACCCCTCGTAAAAACGATTTTCAAAAATGTTAAAATAGGTGTTTAATTTTTTCGAAACAATCCGCTAAATACGAAGTTGGGATACTTCGTTATTAGACACATAGTGTAGTTGTGCCTCGCACTGCTTTTATAAGGCAGAAATCCTCGTACACGTTGCGTTATTTCTTTGTGAGCCGAACCATTATAGTCCGTTATACCCTATACATTTTTAACACTTATTACTATCAAACTAATTTTTCGAGAGTACTTTAATTTCGTTGAAACGCCCAACTTCTTTCCTGACAACGTTTCTTGATTGCGGTAGATAAAGAAGGTAGCAGGGACACAACATGTTAATATGACGAAACTAAAAAAAATATTCCCAACCGGTTCTTTTTCGTGAATATTAAGATATATGTATCTAAGTTTATCAAAAAAATATTTGTCCTACAAAATGTATGGTCTTATCAAACAGTCCCCTTTTTGCAACATGTATCAATAACGAGGACACGAAAAATGATTACTAACCATTAGATCTTTTTTCTGTTGGATACATAATATTTTTAAATTTTAACAGCCTCATTGTCCTACAGATCACGTGGTACGCTGTCCCAGTCCAGACTGCATGATCTCTTGCTACTTTAATTTTATGCAAAAAGGAAAAAAAATCAAGCAAATGCAAGCAACTTCATGCAAAACATGGGTTCTACTTAGAATCATCTCGTAGGAAAGAGAGACCGCAACTACATCTATTATCCGTAACGCAAGAACTGCTTCACGCTAGAAATCGGTGTAGCGGTAATACTTCCCCGGTCTAGCTATTCTTGTTTCTATTACAACCGATACCCCTATTTTGGAACGAAGTTCCTTATCGCGCGTTGTGAAAGGGGGCTAGACGGAAAAAAATCTTACGAAAAGTTGTCACGACACTTTTTGCTATAGTAAGCTATTGTAAGCTGTGCGGCGTCGCATGTTTCTCTGTCTGTCTCTCTCTCTCTTATAGAAAGCAAGCCAGATATCTTCATTTCTATTTCGCATTGAACAGTGTGGTGTCGCGACGATTATTTTTGTTGAGTGTATACAGGTTTTTTGTAAATAATAAATAATAAAATTTTATTACAATTCCTTCACTAATTAATCGAAAGGAACTTCGTTCTATCCGGGTGTCCCTAGACACCTCTCAAGTTTTTTTATAGCACGGAAGTAGCAAACGAGCATGCAGCCCACCTGATGGTAAGTGGCTACTGACGCCCATGGACATCTGTAATCAACCGTAGGTAAGATCATAGTCTCACCTAAGGTTAGCCACAAATGCATTGCTACCCCTGAGGACGTAAGTATGTAAGTTGAAATGCCTCGGAAAAGTATGTCTCCCTTACCACGCTCTTCAGACC
>MOOZ01000324.1:15315-25567 GCA_002930495.1 Cecropterus lyciades
ATCAAACTTACATTTATTATTCATCAGTTTTATGAATAAATTTACAACTTTTTATCATACAATTTGACACATTGGCCTCCTTTTAAGGGTGTTGAAGAAAAATAAATATAGCAAAAATTTATTACAGTGCCCAATTTGTAGTAAAATAAATAGAAAATACACATAAATAAAAATATGTTATAAATAAGGAGTATAGAGTAGTTATCATAAAAAGTTATATAAACTTTGGTTCTATCATCTTAAAATTGTAGCGGATTTAAACTTTGAGATCTGCTGTAAACGTGATTGCATTTTTACCCCTATACGTGGGAGCCATCGTATTATTTGGTTGCAAATTTACACGAAAATTATTAAATATAAATTTAAAACATTTTGAAAAGAGCATGCAGTGCACTTGACCAAGTTTCGTTTAATTACATTTAAGATTCCACTAACTTAATTTGTGTTAAATTGCAAAGTGAAATGAAATATACATAATGTTACGAAAATGTAAATTTGCGAAAATAACATTTTTTCTGAACTATTAATTTACACTAGTTGCCCTTCGCAGCGGTCGAAATCCGACCGTAATTAAACCCAAATATATTTTTTTCTACTACAAAGTTTTTATACGTATTTTCATTATATGGAATGTCATTAAATTAGTCATTATAGGGAATGAGATTTAATTTAGTAAGCTGCATTTAAAAGCAATAACGCGTTATTTGACATACACATCTGACATATGACAATGTCAGCAACAAAGTCACTGTGTCACAAATACGTATACGTGTGTTTGTGAGTGTCAAATGTATGGTAGTGTGTGTTTTGTTTTATTTATTGATTTAATGTACTTTATAATCATTATTATTGAAAAATATTAGCGTTTGCACTTGTCCTATATATAAACTATAAGTGTGCCAAATTTCATACTCCTCCGTCCGCGCAATTTTTGTAAAAAGGGGTCCAAAGTTTTTGCTTCACGTATTAATATAATGATAAGGTACCTATTTATTATATACTAGCTTTTTCCGCGGTTTTGTCCGCTTCGGAACTGCGACCAGTATTTTTTTGCTTAAAAGAGTAACAAACACACATACTTCCTCACAAACTTTCACACGTATAATATTACTAGCTTTTACCCGCGGCCTCACTCGCGTTTTAAATTTTTTGGCAAACAATCATGTCTGCCAATTTATTAAGTATCCCATGTTTTTTCTTATATTTCTAAGAATATGTGTACAAAATTTCATGATAATCGATTGAGTAGTTTTGGCGTGAAAGCGTAACAAACAATATAATATTAGTAGGGATTAAGATACCGTGTCACAATATAATATGTTATTTTACTCTTTGTAAAATAAAGTTATACAACAAAATGAGCTAGTACTAGAATGCACTTTTGTTTTCGTAAAATAGTTTTTTTTTGTTCACACTGAAGAAATCGCAATCAAGAAATGTCAAATATTTCTTAAACATGCCTATAATTCACCTGTACAATTCTCTAGAATCTCAAAATGTTTCATATCTTTTATTAATAAAAATACTCAGGTTCCTATTAAATTTCACTGTGGACACATCAAATTGGCACCGCTGTGCGCCGTATAGCCTACGTGATAAAATATTGGGTTGCAGTAAATAATTTTATTCCTTAATTTGCAATTTATAGTGCCCTCGGTAAGTACGGACCGAATAAAATACTCGTAAAATTGCCTCCTTTTTTCGTCTTCCAACCTACCAGTAGCCATATATTCTGAACTACCATTAAATTTTCAGATCCCATTGCATGGCAATGGACATAGCCACAAATTGAACTAAATTGGGCCCCTGCCCACAGTTATGCAGTGCCTCTAATGAATTTATTAATAAGTACGTGTACCTATTCTATGAAACACTTCCGATAAATGAATTATTTCCGTATTTTGTTATTTGTACGTACCATGGATGTTTATAATGAACCCCGGGTAGAATTAGAATCTGAGGTGATAGAACAGTTATGGTTCAACCGGAGACTGCCCTTCGCCGCACCGATTTCTAGCGTGAAGCAGTTATTGCATTTCCGAGGAAGGATATGGTGTCACTTTCATATGAGGCGATCATCTTAGTCCTCGGGAGAAAAAATACATATGTGATTGACATCAGATGGAACTCTAGTTATAAAGTAAAAACATGTAGGACACCTGATGTCGGCAGAAATACATTGGCGGTAGTGCCACCGGAGTCGAAGCTCTTCGTGCTTCGACACCCAACCACCCTTGAACCAGCTCAAATACTTAAATTACGCATTACGATCGCGATACGAAATGAAAAATCTTATTGAAACAGTGTCTTGAGAAGGTTATACTTGTTTTATCTGTGGGCAGTGAGGTAGCGGTGAGAAGCGTTGTGGAGAAGAGAGTGGTGCCAAGATTGCGCGCGCTTTTTGAGTTGACATTTTGTTGTTTCATGTAGAAGTATATATAAAAAAAAGTTACAACAACATTAAACATCATTTTAATAATTTGGTGATTAATATTATATATCTTAATTTTACACAAAAAAAATCATAGACTTCGTTTTTATTTACTAATAAAAACTACATAGGTCTATGATTTGTTTGATAGATACTTTTATGTCAACATATAGACAAAAATAAAACAAGCATGTTCGAAACAACTGTCATTTTCCTAAGCACTTTTTTCGCATCCGTTTGTAAAATAGTCTCTATCTGAATAATATTCTTGGAAACGGTTAAACCTACTTTAAAAGAATGTTTGCACAGAAATAAAACTTTAACGGGAGTGACAGGCTTTCACAAATATTCCTTCAACTCGAAAACCACGGCGGTATACTTGGAGCCGCGTTTATTCGTAAATATAATGTAAAATGTTGTTTTATTTAGGAATTAGGTTTAGGTATCGTAAATTAAGAATTCTTTTGTTTTTAATAACATTTACATGGCGGATCTGCTTATAAATCATTATGCCACAATATAAAATCTTTTATTTATTCTTTGATTTCGTTCTTTTTTCCCACTGAAGATATTTTAAAAATAAATCAATATATCTTATAAGTTAATGGTAAATACTACTTATTCATTTTAAAATGGTGTCAGTACCTGTCTTAAAAGATTTATTCATACAATCACACAAACATACGTATGATACATATATGGCATATGCATAAGTAGCTACAAAATAGCCACTATTTTAAAACTAAAGAGAAATATTTTAACTTCATTTATATGTAATAGATAAGCATGAATTCACCTCTAGATTTTAATCTGCAATGCACCAGTTTCATGAATAAGGAAACCGATTTAAGTTAATCTGAGCCCGCGGCCACCTCTGAAATTTTCATCGCTGTCAGTCATGTTTCGTTACTACTACATGTTCTCTCTTCGACATAACCGTTGTACATTTTATTTACTACTATCCTCATTTATTCAATGAAAAAGTTCATTCACAAAAATCGCTCTACTATTTAACAGTCATTGTGTAGAAGAATAGGTCTCACCTATCTAGCCTTATCTAGGCTTAGTATAAGAATGTATACAAAAATTTCGTTAGCTTTCAAATTAGCCTTTTCTTTAATTTGTCATTTATAATTACTTTCCAGGATTTGATCTTTTTAAGCGACACTATCCGATGGCACAATAATACAATTTGTGAATTCCATTCAAAAGTAACTCGATAGCTTCGATTCCTGACCAAAAACATAGATTTTCAGAAATCGAACAATCTAGTTTAGTTGTATCCATATTGCCTACGTAACTCCTTTCCTAAGGCGCCTCCTTTGGCTAAGCCTTATCGTTTTTTTTACATTTAGTAAAATGGTCATATACACAATTAAACAATCCACCCTTCATATAGAGTGTGTTAGGTTAAACAAAGGATTTCCATCTTTATATAAAGTGTCTGAAATCTTTTTACTTTCTTTTTCTTATCGATTGGTAAGTACAAACTATAGCGTAATTAACGCTCTTTAAACATTATAGACTTGCAGCATTATAGACTTGCATCATAATTTTTTGTAAGAATATATATGTTTACACTATACAGCAATGTTCCTATTTTTGTGCATCCTATTACTAAAGTTATTTGTTGATATCATGTACACACTTCCATTCACATATGTATGACGATATGATATTAGCTATGAACGATTCGAAAGTCCCAAAAACAATAAAGTCCCTACGCAAATGGGAATAAAAAGGAGATTACATTTAGTACGAACTTTCCTTTTGCGCGGTTATATTTTTATTATCTTATTAAACTGTCAGAAAGTTAAAGATTGTAGCGTTTCCATTCTTATTCGTCGGCAAGAAAGATTTACGAGTAGAAAAGAGCTTTATTTTATTATCCGCCCCTTTGTACTAAACGTTCCTTCTCATGTAAAAAGCTCATGAACTGGTTTCTAATTCCAACTTTACATCCGACTTCTATGTTTATTATAGGGATTTAGAGGAAATTGAGAAAGATATTTCATTCCTACATTTTATCTAGAAATGGAAAAGTAGTAGAACTTGCGTGGCAGAACGGTTACTATACTGGTCTAACACGCAATGAGTTCCGAATTCGATCTCAGAACAAACAAGTATCTGAATTAATTATATATTGCTTAGATTTTTATTCTGGGTCTGAGTGTTTGTATAGTTTTTGCGTGTTTCCATAGCACACAAAATATAAGAGCTAATCCAAGTGTAAAAAGAATATGTATGTAGCTCCACTACATTATCCACTCACCACCAACGCTACTTGTTATGTTCTATTTACTCGTAGTAAAACAGACATGCAAATATTTAATGTCACGGCAGAAGTATTTGCTTGGGATCTTCCAACTTAGCCCTCCAGAGAAGCAATGGATCTAAGATCGACTTCGAGAACATAAACATGTGATGTAAGCTGATGTGATATAAGATATAAGCCGTTTATTTATTCTTGATTGCAATATTAACTGATTAACATCAGATGGACTGATATTTGTTTGCTACATGAAGGTTTAATACGTTCCGTATATATTTACCGTAACGTATATATTTGTTACACTAAAAATATCTAGCCAAGTTTTTTCATACGATATAGGTAGTAAGCAAGTATGCAGTCCACCTGATGTTAAGCGTTCACTGCTGCCCAAGAACATCTGAGTTTAACTTAAATTCATTTAAAATAGGAGTTCTATCTGAGGTTTTTTTTTATAGTTCGGAAACGAGCATGCAGCCCACCTGATGGTAAGTGGCCACTGCCGCCCATGGACATCTGTAATCAATCCTAGATAAGATCAAAGGCAGCAGATTCGTAATGCCTTACCCACCTTACCACACCCTACAGACCAGAACACAACAGCGCATAACACTGCTGTTATGAGGCAGAAATAGGTGTGGCGGTGGTGCTTCCGGAGTCGAACCACATACCGAACCAAGAACTGCTTTACGCTAGAAATAGACGTGGTAGTTTGATGTGGTAGTTTTTGAGCAGTGATAGTCGAATGGTTGAAACTCGGCCTCTCAATCTCAATCTCTCAACCGATGTTCAAATCCCAAGCACGCACCACTGATTTTTCTAAAATTATGTGCGGTTAAAAAGTTAATTATCACTGATTTACGGTGAAGGAAAACATCGTGAGGAAACCTACACACCTGAGAGTTCTTTAAAAAGTTAGTTCTTTAAAAAGTTAGTTAAAAAGGGCCAGCGCGGTGGACTATGGCCTGAAACTCTCTCAATCTGAGAGAAGACCTGTGCCCAGCAGTGGGACAGTAATGGATTGACAGTAGACGTGGCAGTGATACCACCCCGGTCGAACCGTATTCGTTCCACCACCTTGTGAAAATTAGATACATATTAGAAATTTAACTTAACATTACTAAATTGTATTTAAGTTAGAATAAGAAATAGAAACAAGCAGAAACGAAGACTCACAAGTCAAAGGTCCGAGAGATTAAATTGCTCAACTTATCATATTACATGAATTCAACAAACATAAATATTTATACGTCTTCTAGTTTCTTGCATGTTGTTTTATATATATATTTTTTTTTTTATATATTAAAACAAACATGCTTATTATAAACGACCCACGTGGTGGAGCGGTCATCATACCTATCTGACACGCAGTGGGTTTCGAGTTCAATCCCCGGCCAGGCAGACATCTGAATGATGAGTTTAGATTTCTGTTCAGGGTCTGGGTGTTTGTGTATTCGTCTTTACATGTCCATGGCACCCACGACATAAGACAAAATCCTACTGATACTAG
Source organism: Cecropterus lyciades (assembly GCA_002930495.1). Classification (NCBI taxonomy): domain Eukaryota; kingdom Metazoa; phylum Arthropoda; class Insecta; order Lepidoptera; family Hesperiidae; genus Cecropterus; species Cecropterus lyciades. Next base: position 21,526 of record MOOZ01000324.1, read on the forward strand.
GATTTTGTCCTATGTCGTAGTCCTATGTCGTATGAGTGTAGAAAGCGTTTATTATGGAAACATTATATTGCTTTATATTTACACATTAAAGTTGGTACAAAAAATATGGTTCGACCAAGGGTCTACCACCGCCATACCTACATATCCTTAGCGTGAAGCAATTCTGCGTTTCTGTTTATATATATGGGCGGCAGTGGCTACTTACCATCAGGTTGACTCTCTCGTTTGCTCCTTATACATACAACATAGGAAGAATCCCTGCTCTGCATGGAATTGCTTGCAGATATCCATGGATGCCAGAAATTTCGACTTGGATAGGCGACCTTCAAGCTCGTTTACAACCACAATCCCGTAAAAATTAAATGCTTTCACCTTTTGATTAAACTATTTCCATAGAATTTGGTAATTCAGCTTAACAGTGCATTCGTTTTATGACACAGATTCAGATATTTTAATCGAAGAGCCTTCTAACCTATCGCTGACACCTTTAAGGCACTCGTAGACGTGAGAGCTCGATCCCATTAACATTCAGTTTCATTTTAAATCGTCTCCGTTTTAATCTTCTGGTCATCAAGTCGTTTTTATTGCGGCACGAATTTCCAATTAAACGTTAGAGGCAGTCGTAAATTTGGAAACGCAAACCTAGGGCACCCTTCGATTCCCCTTTCATTAAATCGATTATGGCGCCTCTGTTTGTGCTGCCTTTTATAGAGGTGAGTGCTTTGATCACAAGATTGCTTTAAAAATAACAAATTAACCTCGTTCTGTACGCTAGGGGTTCGGTTTGTTTAACCCTCTATGTTGTAACACAATTTATTTAAATTTATTACTTATTATTTTTTCGGTATTTACCGACACTGTGTCATTTCTTTTAGGCTTCAGTCCACAGTTACAAGGTTTTATTAAAAATTGATTTATATGTATATACATTTTATATTTTACAGAGCTAACAAATATTTAGTTATTAATAAACCTATTTGACATAAAGTGGACCCTACATAACTGAAACATTTTGTTTATAGTCTACTCTTTAGAAAACCAAAGAACAAAATAACATCCCGCATGCATTTTTTCCTCGCAATAAGCTAATAGTTAATTTATATGTCTCAACTATATGTACTATTGTAAATAGTTTTTTTTAATAGGTGTAGAAATAGAAAACGAGCATGCAGTCTACCTGAAGGTGAGAAGCCACTGCCGCCGATGAACATAATCTCAACCCTTGAACCCAGGAGTTGAGTCCTACCTGCGGTCGGCCTTAGATAAGTTGCTCTATCCCTCAGAACTAATTTGTATATAATTATTATAATACGAATAGATATAATCGTGCCTCTGGAATCAAACCACACAAAGTTCCACGCCTCAAACAATCACCAAATAATCCTAAGACTATTTTGGTATTAACTTGTTAATATTCCTAAAAATATTAAAAAAGAAAAAATAATGTATATTTGTATATATTTGTATTTATAGTATATTTGTAAGGATATACAATTCCTCTGTCGTCTATTTAAAATAAATAATTTTAGCATTTAATTACGAATTTTCACTAAACTAACACATATTTATTTATTATTAAAGTTGCAAACTTTGCTCTAATGTGATAAAATTCGCAAAGTTAGCATATTCTCGGATTTTGCAATGAACAATACTCATGCTGGACCGAGTTAGCGCTTATTTCCTTTGTAGTCAGATCCAGAACACCTTAGAAATTTATAATAACTTCACAAGTTAACATGCTGAAGCTATTATAAGTTATTATACGTATATAGGAATAAACTATTGCAAAACACACAATAGATATAAAAAGATATTTTGACACTATAATCAAATATTGTTTTTTGCTTTTTAACAAAATGGAATTATTTACAAAATGCAACATGCTACAGGTTAAGTTTTCAATTTTAATAATATCAGTTTTGACAGCATTAAGAAACGATAAAACATGTATTTATCGATACGTATGTAAGAATTTAAATATATATAGTTATAGAAATATTAACAATAATACTAAGTAAATACTAATATTCACTAATAATACTAATATTAAAGCGCGTAAAAAAGAAAGTGAGGCCCGGACTCCCTTTCACAGCGAAGTCATGCAAAGGCGAGAAAAGAAAAGTTTATGAAACAATTTTTGGTACCCAACGTCGGAGTCGTTAATTCGAGACCACCCTCGACATAGGTTGACAAAAAATTTCAAAGACTAGCTGATATTTAAAAAAAAAACATAAAATACTGTAGCCCCCTTGGATATTGATCATAATACCACGAGTCACAATGACGAAAATATATTAAACCAAGGCCAAAAATGATAATAATGTATTCGAGTCATTAATTCCATTACAAAATTAATTCCTACCATTTATTATAAACTAACTATATTAAAGCCTACGCTTTATCTGTAAAACAGCAATTGTATACTAACATGATTGCATACCATAGCATATTCAAGATATAAGATATGAAAAATGATATAAGATCTGAAAATAACATACAAACGTGCCTTAAGTGACCTCTGACCCTTAAGTATTTAAATTAGGCTTTAGTTTTAAAAGCTCCTCGTTCGCATAAAATCCAAGACATAAAAGTCAATGTAATGCTACGATACCGCTTAACAACCTTAAAATATTCACGGGATATCCAGTCGAGAGAAATATCAGAAGAAATTCGAAGCATTTAAAACATGCAGGTAGATATTTCGCGGGCCCCCAGTTTATTCGGTGTACATTATTCATGAGCGCGGTGTCTCCGTAACGAGTCGGTTTGAGAGCGAAACCTACTGTCGATAATGAACTAAAGTTTTTGTTCGGATACCAATTCTCGATCTTTAATTTATTATGCCTTTTATCTAAGACTAACGTTTTGCCTCAACAGCACATGCGGAATATATTTTATTTAATACCTATGTGCTACATCAGCCTCGGATCCTATTTAGGGCATTTTTCTTGTGACGCGTGTTTACATCCCCACACATGTCGCATCCGGCAGCGAGTTAATTCATGAGTACGGGAACACTCGTTCGAGAGTACGCGTGACATGAAGAAGTCCCTGATCTAAAATAACGAGATAAAGAACAAAAATGACAAATGTATATTTTTTAAATCTCGACGTTGGACGCGTTAGTGATAAAAACAAATACTCAGCACCAATCCACCGAATTAAGATGTTATTTTTCGTAAATTGAACTAAATAAAAAAATAATATTAGAAATATAAGTTGTCGGTTTTGGAACGAAGTTCCTTACGGCAGGCTTGGAGGAGATAGGGATTTTGCTGCGCGATCGAACTGAAAAAAATTTGATAGTAAAACCGTAAGAAAAAGTCCGTGGAATAAAACCGTTAAATGAGACGTGCGCAGGCGCGACAGTCGTATACACAAGCGAGTAGTGTATAATGCCTTTCTCTTTCTCCCTCTTTCTTTCTTTTTTTGTAATTATTTATATTTCTATGTAATTTTATGTTATCAAACAATAATAAAGAGACATATTTTGTTATTTTAGTTGATAATTTGAATTACGTTTTTTTTTTATTTTACGTAATTTATTATTTCCTAAAATACTGAATTTCCTAAATACTTTCCTGTACTTAAATATAAACTAATTAGTAAAATTTAAGAGAAAAATCAAGAAAACCTACATAAAATTTTGCACGATTTTTTTTTTGCAAATTGCGTCGATTCTACATTAGCCGAAGGAACTTCGTTCCTACCTGGTGTCCCACGACACCACATCTTTTTAATTTAAAAATATTGAACACTCAGCTAACGTCCACTGATTTAATCAATCATACCAATCCTCTGAAGTACAAAAATGGTCATGATTTTTCAGTAACTACTGGCCCACCATGGCAATTTCATGAAAACATTATCAAAACTGTTTAATATCACTTTAAGTTTGATCCTATATAGGTACGTCTATTCGTTCGTATATAGAATTTGTTTACGAGATATGTTAAGTATCGAAACATAAACATGTACAAACTTTAGAATGTAAAATTTATAAAGTTCTTACATTCATAAATAATTCAGCATTCTTGTATCA
>MOOZ01000324.1:36415-51326 GCA_002930495.1 Cecropterus lyciades
AATCAACGAAATATTAAATGTTATATGCAGATATGTATGACTAACATCAATAGAAATTGTGAATCAAAATGGCGGCATTTCCGTTCGCCGCGCACATACCTTTATATTTAAAAAACATACATAAATCCCCATTTTTTACGATCAAGTTCTTTATCGACACAATTTGTACGGTAATATCGAAGCTCTATAGGATATTTAACCGAACAATATTCGAGAAGTTGAGTTCTCCCAACTGTGTTAAATCATTTAAAATTTCAGATTTTCCAATTGCGATACTCGATCTGGAGCATTCCCTATAGGTTGCCAGGAGGCGAATGGGACGAGCGTCTTGATAAAAGTATTATAAGTTTTATCTCTGCATTCCTTTAACATGAAAATCATTTCATACCCACACAGTAATTATTAAAAGTAATACATGATTTAATCAAATTATAGTTTAATCAAATCGACAAGAACACGCAATTTATAATGAAAAATATAAAATACTACAAAAAACAACAAAATAAATATAAGCAATAAATACGACAGCCTATTTATTTCTCGCATTTAAGTACATAAAGACATGATCTCTTGATGCATACCAAATCAAATATATAATATGTAGATACGTATTTCTTTTACTTAGTAATGGCCGTATTTCTTTTAATAGTAATGTGAAATGGCTACTGCCATCCATGGACACTTAGATAAATTAGAGTCATTAGTTAGAATTAGCACTAAGCTGGAAATGTCTCACTTAACTTTACTATTATTATTTTTTTAATTATGCAGAAACGAATGTCCCTGAAGAGGTGTATTGCAAAAGTGTGGTAGTCTATAAAAGACGCCATGTTATATACCAGTCTATACCACGAATTACTTGAAGAAACATACATATGTTTCTGCAAACGAGTTCAATAAAAATGCATTTTTTATTTATTGAATTAAATTTATTGCTTAAGTGTTATAAAAATACTCATAGCTCCTATTTATTGCAGTCCGAGCACAGTCGCAAACAGAAGGTAGTGAAAACAAAAGCGTTCAAAGCTATTCGCCCCCACACACGTTATCGTTTCCTATAAGCAGTGAAACAATGGAGGTCTTTGTAAAACTGGGTGACATTATAACGTTGTAAATCTGACTGCTTTGTTAGTGAACTAAGGGGATAAATGTCACTGACAGGCTTACGCCTCAAACCGACCCACCCGTGTCCAGAATAAACGACATTACTATCAGGAAACATATCTCAATACCTATAAAACGATATTATTTACTTATATGGTTTACATTATTCGTTTCACGTTTGTCGGCTCACTTTTATATGAGGCGGCCTTAGTCCTATGTTGTATCAATGCCTCTGTGGTTCTCTTTAGACGGAATGCCTTTTGTATCTAAACTTACTCACACATGTGCATAGGTGGTTGTTTTCGGATGGAATGCAGGTTTGATACTGCAAACTTATTAAATCACGGGATTTATGATACATAGTGTAAACAACGTCAATTTCAAACAATGTCACAACTATAGACAAAAGCAATAAAACAATACACCTTTAAATAAAATATTAATCTATGACAATATTATAAATGTAATAAGATGGAACTAGATGCTTACTTATCAATAAAATTTGTAACTGGTTGTGTCTGTAAAAATAACTTCATATATAACCAGTACCGACAGAAAGTGCTTGTTACAAGCAGACTAAAACATAACAACGCCAGCTAAGCCAGAAATAGGTGTTGGAGATATTTTTTACTATTATATTCCAAGTGAGGATCAATGTTTTCCCGACGCTTTATGCACAGATGCCACGGAGTGACGTGGTTGAGTTATATTTTTTATCATAGACAGGATTAATAGGTACGGCTCAATGCGCACACAAAGGCTCCAGGTCTTTATAAAGCTTTCATGCCGCCGTGCCGCATTGTACTGTGATTTGAACCCTGACGTGTTAATAAAATTCCCATGTACAATAAGAAAAATGGATTTTTAATAAAATTCATATTTCAAAACGATTTTAAATTGTAGAAACTAAAATTTGTGATTGATTTGTTAGAAGCAGATAAAAAAATTACAAATAACACCTTACTAAAGTAATGTTTAGTAACTTTGTAAAGAAATACAGATATGCTGTGTAACGTCACCCCTTAATAACACCATCACATTGATCTTTCCACGGAAGCGACTAAAGGACAAAAATTAGGATTTTTTTAAATCAAGTGTGTTTTTTCTGTTGGTGCTATTGGCTTTTACAGCTTCACCGGTTTTGGCGAGCCTAAAGTTCAGGTGGGACAAGAAGACTATGGAAACATATGAGATAGGCAACAGCGTCCCTATATATACCAATAGTTAATGCGGTCATAAACACGCATAACAGGCGTTGTAACTATTGACTGGAGATAGGCTTTCCCTAATATGGATTTATTAGGGAAGGCGTATGTCCAGTAGTGGGCCCTTGATAGGTGGATGGATGGCTAGCTCGTTTATTACCAGTACTTCTCTCACATAAATGGAACAAATGAGGTTAATCATATTACTATTTCGGAATACATTGACGCAAATTATCTAAGCTGTAGACCTACATAAGTGATTACCATAAATTCTCTTTGGAGATATTGTGGTTAGATGATTCTGTTCAATAATTCAAGCTTTAAATAATTCAGCAGTACTAGCATTGGTAAACTAAAGAACTTACGATTACACGTCGAATATAATGAAATTTATGGCTATACTCGTGAGAAGCCCGTGCTTAAAAAACGTAACATGACGTGCATATGACTGAAATTTTATACCATTAACAATTTTACGGCAACTGACATTGGCACGTTCAGTACAAACAAAAAAAACCTTTTTTCAACATATAAAATCCAAAACATAAGGTAAAAAAGTCCTTCGGTTTTGTAAGGTGATGAGACAGATGAATCTCCACATGGAGCACTGCTCGTCACTCTTGGCAGGGACGCTACAATACCACTTAACCCACTTAACTCTACGAAAAATACACGGTCAGAATTTATATGAGCCCAGGGTGACAGATAGATTACAACTTAGAACATTTACGCAATGGAACGAGTGCTCCCTTTGCATGTTATACCGGCATTACAATGAGAACTTCTAGAATAAAAAAATCCCAGTAACTATTTGGCTTTATTACAATCATCACCCATCACTCACTCTATCCTACAGTGATAAATCGCACACTCAGGAATGACGTGTGTCCTCCCTTGCCCGTCGCGGCTTTATCAAATACGTACTAGGTAAGTCTTTCTTGCAAACGGTTGTTATTTCTGTATTGTCCGCTCAGCAAGGACTAGTGTTCAAAGGATTCATTAGCACATCTCGCATGCCAAGTATCGTGCGGGTTAAAGTCGCTTCATCGTAACTGCTTGGGAGTTTTAGCAGGTCATTAAGTTACCAAATATTTTCCCAGCTGTATTCGTCTCATTTCTAAATGTTCCGGCATTCCTGTTCGCTCGGCTTGCTTAATTCTTCTAAGCTAGATCTGTACCTAGTTATATAGTGTTACTTTGAGTGATATTTGATTTTAATTTATGTTATGCTATCCCACAAGAACTTTAAATTTATGGAGATAAAAGTAGCATTTACGTTACTTCAGACTATAATCGATCAATCTTACAAACTTTCGCTTTGTCAAGATTTTTCTTATATTTTAATGTCGTTGAAGTTTTTTAAGAATACATTACTATTCTTTAAGTAAGAGGCAAGACATGAAACAAATTCTGTTTATAATTTTTTTATTCAAATAATCCATTATCCACATAATTATAAAACGTTAAATTGCTTCAAAATTCGTTTTAGAAGATGATAGAACTCTTCGTTGTTCGCCTCCGGAAGCACCACCGCCACATCTATTTCTGCCTAATAACAGCAAATGTTATGCGCTGTTGTGTTCTGGTCTGAAGGGTGTGGTAAGAGAGACATACTTTTTCAATGCATTCCATCCTTGTCCTCAAGGGTGGCGACGTTAATCTAAGGTTGATTACAGATGTCCATGGGCGGCAGTAGCCACTGACCCCCAGGTGGGCTGCATGCTCGTTTGCTACTTCCTACTACTTAGTACTAAGTATGAAAAAAATCGTTTTCTCAACTTGGGATACCGGGGTTCATATGCTAGATAACTTTGACTTCTTTGATTTTCGTAGAAAAATTAAATACTGTTAAATTGTATTAACAGTGAAGAAAAATGTCGTGACTTTTATTGAGCGCTCTTTGTGGACATTATTGAGGCTCACCTGAGTGGTTCTGGTTAATGCAATCGGAAATCGAGAAATACAATTGAGTTAAAGGAGCAAATTTAATTCGCATTCTAACTTTTTAAATGTCTTCAGTTCATTTAAAATGGTACTTATATAGAAGACTCAAAATCTTTTAAGTTGAAAATATAATTATTCAGCTTTCTTCTTGTTCGAAATTTAAAAAAGACGATGTCATTTTAAAGTGAAAGCGGCCGTTAAAAAGCTATTTTTAAAATTAACGGAAATTATTCTTATAATTCATATCTAATCTCAACTCCAATATACAGATTTCGTGGTATCTTTTATTAAATATTAACGTCACAATATCTCAGTGGGCACCTTGTAATCTTAGTATTGCTATACCTACTAGCGATTTATGAGACATCTATAGCAAATAAAATAAAAGAGAAAAGATAAAAAGAAGAGATGAACAAATCTAAAAGAATATTGTAATAATAATAAACTTGGATATTATGTCATTGTATTTAATTTCAAGTTATTAAATTCTACTCTATCAATATAATAATATCAACATCACAACATAACACATCTGTTAATGTCAACAATTTTCACATTTATTGAACTGCACCTCCTTATTCCTTCATTTGGCAAAATTACAGACTGAATAAATTTTTACTTTTTATTAAAATAAATTAATGTGCCCTTATACCAATGTTTTTCAAAGAGTGGGTTGCGACCCCATTGGGAGGACTCGACGCCTTAGTAAAAAAGAAACGATATAAAATTCAAAAACATATTTTCACTGAGAGGTTTTAAATGAAAGGCATTTAGTGCCGTAGAATAAAACATAAGTTTGAAATAGCGAACAATTGGTTGAAAAACACTGTACTACACAGACGTAATGACACGATTGGCTTAAAATTTTATCAAAATATTTTATAAGAATTTACACTTCACAAATTACTTAAACAATTCAACACTTTTATACAATTATTTGCGAAAGTTCATTGCCTACCATTTTATATATTACGAGTAAGTGGGTATCGTTAATTTATTTATATTCACATATTGCTAGCAACATTTTGATCATCGAATAACATCATTGTAATAATTTATTAGTGTGAAGGAAGCCTCTATTATAATTAAGGCAGCGCGGAGCGTGACTTTCCGGAAGTTCACAATGTCTCCCAACAATGCGTTCCGGGACGCAATAGCATAGTTCCGTCAAATTGCTCCAACACGCGAACTTCCGATGTATTAACTAGCACAAACTTGTTAAGCTGCATTGATTTTATAACCGGCAACTTCACGCCGTGTATCGAAGTCTTTAACTTTGACTTGGATTGCTTTAGACAGAGGCCAGAAAACTTGAGTAGTCTTTTAAAAGTAGTTCGCGAGAATAGAGGTTATTGTATCACGGCTCGAAGTGTCGTTTTTCACATTACTATTCTCTTTTTTATAACAAGGAAACGTACATGCAGTCCACCTGATGGTTAGTGGCCAACACAGATGTCCATGGGGACATCTGTAATCAAACCCAGGTAAGATCAGAGTCTTACCCGAGGTTAGCCACAGATGCTTTGCTACCCCTGAGTAAGACGAAGTGGCCCGGATAACTATTTCTTGCCACACCTTTTAGACCAGAACACAGCAGCGCATATCACTGCTGTTATCAGGCAGAACTACCACATTTGTTCTACTCTTAACGTGTATCTTAATTGTAATTAAAATCATTTACAGTACTTTACAAAAAACTTACGAGCACTTCGGAAATTTATGAGGATTATGCGCTCAATACATATTTTACAAACCTACCTATGTCACATTACTTGTGGACATTAAAGAATCGAAAGAACACTTATCACAAACTTTAATTTCATCTGAAGCTGCAGTTATTGCAAAGTGCAAATTATTGTATCTATAGTTTCCAATATTCACACTTAACTTGAATCGTATACCAAATTCTGATATCAAATAAAAATCACTCTACAAATTGATGCGAAGTTACTTGACATGCAAATTCAAGCAAGCTAGCGTTATAATTTCATATCAAAACTTAGAAAATTCTAACTTCTTAAATTGCTCAGCTTTAAATTGTAACTTATTTTACCAACCGATAAAATATAAGAACCTGTTTACCTTTTTTAAGAATGATAAATACAATTTTCCACAACAAAATGTCTGTTATTTCCTGTTTACATTAACACCGTATAAAGTGTTCAACAAACATGCTGTTAGAAATTCTTTTGAGTGAGATAAAATATTTGCTTTTAAAACGCACAACATTCTTAGCTTTTAAAGAAATTGCTTGCATATTAGGAGTAACACGCAGACATTATTAGCGAGAGACGATCGTAATAAACACAGGTACACTGACACATAAAGTGTGTTTGCCGCTGCGGGAAACACATTTTACTCTCTTTACCGTCTGATAAAGTCCAGTCCTTTGTTCTCGCGACTGTTCTTGCAAATTTAAAAGCGGTCCTCGCAGTAAACTCGCCTTCAGCCAGCAGCTTCGAAATACTGGCAGATGAATAAATTATTTTCTTGCGATCCGATATACGTGTTTGGAAAGGCGTCGCATCGAATGCAATTTCTACATTTACAGGAACTACAAGTACGAGATCCTGAAATTCTAATGAAAAAACGTAGGTAAGTGCATCGTACGAAGTTTTGCCTGCCTCCTCCGAATCCTCCTCTGAGCAAAGTTGTACTTTCAAGTTTTTGAATTAGTCAATGTCACCTGAGTAGGTATATAACCTGCCATAATATCAAAATTTAAAGCAGAAAACCGAGTTTAAGTATAAGTATTTAATTGCAACGAGTATTACATAATAAAGAAACAACAATAATGTTACAATGTATATTATGATACTGTGTTATGTAATATGGTACTATTAGACATTTGATTGCCACATTTTTTACATTATTAAGTATATTCTAAATTTTCTACCCATTCACACATACGTGTACAACGCTTGCAGATAATAGGTACTTCCTCACACAAATGAGCATGATATTAACTTTCAATGCCTTTATTAGTTTGCCAGGAGCTTAGCTAGGCAAAGGTCAACAGCATTAGCTTCATAGCTTCCCGCACTGACTATCGACGTAGATCAATTACTCGGGCGTGTGCCGCGCGCCTCGCTACTTGCCATACATAAAGCGGGATTAAAATTGCATCGCTAAAGCTGCCCACCGGCTCCGATAGAGTGCACACTGTATACCTACCGCAGCTTATATTTTACATAAGCAAATATATTTTGTACATATTATTGTTTGAGCGGATGAACCGTAGCAACGACAGTGCAGGCTTCTAAATTTTAGTTCAGTTCGAGGCTACGTTTGCTTCAGTTAAATGATGATAATTTATAGTTGTGTCATAATGTCATAGTTAGTTTAAACGCGTCAAATTTTATTCCTCATATAAATAAAAAGTGTACATACCATGATATTAATCGGATTCCTTTATTCTATGCCAAGTTGTGGGATCGGATCGTATTATTTCTTGTGTGGATTTCATAACATTTTTTTTATTTGAGTGGAGTATTAGCTCGCTGCACTACACTACTTTGGTATACAGGCCTCTTGGAGTTAGCTGATCAACTGGTTAGTCAACCATCACCCCGAGGGACGTTGAGTTACGTAGTGAGAGCCGGCGCAAGGTTAACTTTTGTGAAAAAACTCAAACGAGCAAGATCCACTGGTTCGGACACAAAGAAGAGAGTGGAAGAAGATCTACCTCCAAAGCGTGCTTACCTAGGCGCCCCTGATGGATAAAGACAAATAAAAACTGGAAAGATGAAGCATGCACGGAGATTAGAGAGCACGACGAACAAGAAATTGCACAGAAACAGGAGAAATGGGGACGCCCGTGTCGCAAGCCAAGATTCATTTCGGATCGTTGAGCCAACGGTGTAATTATACCTTCTGGATCCATGAGATATTAACAGTTATAACGGACCAATTAACTCTTTTGAAGAAATGATGGCGAAACTATGAGGTGTTACTATATGTTGCGTATGATCTTAATTACACCGAAGTCACATAGGACTTACATCGTAAGAGCCGACAGGATGATTGTAATTAACGGCCGCCCCTTTCTTATGGATGTGTGTGCATAATGTGCGTAATAGTAACCCACCCTAAATGAACTATTTAAGAAAAAAACTCTACCGTAGTAACATTTCTAAAGTATTTATTGTTGCGATAAAAGATAATGGGACTGAATATGTGTAGTTTTTGTTTATACAAAAACTACACATATTCAGTCCCATTATCTTTTTACATAAAAACTCATTAAAACAAATAGATATATAATAATAATAAAATTATAAAAACATAGATTGTCATTTGTATTGTCAATAGTCGGCCGTTCTGAAGAACAAAAATAATTGTAAAAAAAATATGATAGCGAAAAATAAATATTTTTAACAACTATGGCACGTATTATTTGGAACTCTACTCTCAGAAAAAATATTTTGTACTATAGTATTGTTCTACAGATTCAAGTGGATTAGCATGTGTTTTCTACCTTTCTTTCGATGACAATTTATTAGGGATTAGGTTAATTATAGGTAATCCAGGTGAATAAAGCTCGGAAAGCCAGCAGTGCAGAGAAGCTGACGTGATTGAAGCGCCGGCCTGCGGACGGGACAGCACTGTCACTGCCCGATCCCCGATAAATAACTGCACTCTTCACGGCGCATCCCTGACTTATCCGCTTTTTTGGACTAAATCCTCTTGTTACTCTTATAGTAAATTCCATTTCTTGACCGTTAAATAAATAAGTGCAAGTAATGCTTTTAGCTTAAAGTCTTTTGGTACACCTAATGATAAGAACTTATCGTATCTGCTTATGAAAATGTATGCCAATAGCCCCGTTCTGTTTTAGTTAATTGTATTAACTATCTTTAATTATAATAAACTTGAAACACAGAGCATGGTGATAACTACGTCATTAATCCTTTGAGCTGATATCATTAAATGCTGCGAGAAAACCAGAATATTTCTACTCGACGTTACAAAGGAAAATAAAGAGCTAGATTAATGTAGTCTGTAACTAAAAAATATTTACAAGCATCGTTAGCGATGCTATGCTACAGTATGGATAAAATACAAAGAGTATTAAGAATTAGATTAGAATTAAAGTTCGTCGGCATGAATAACACTCGTTGTCTATTATTACTAAAAAGAAATATTTTCTCTGATACCATTGACCTTTACGTTAAAATAATGAAGAAATGCTCTAAGAAATATAATAATTAATAAATTAGTTTAATAATGCTGTCGACATCAAAACAGGGACATATGTGTTACATAGGGATATCTCTATAACACCTATCTACCTACTTTGATAAGTAACAAGGATAACACATGTTTACGTTACAATAATGTATGGGCGAAACATATGTTTGAGGAAACGTAATAAATTCATACTAAATGCACTAATATTACAATTTAAGATTAGCTATACCTGGAATTGAGCAAGAAATTTAATGCTAAGTCATTACTAACAAAAATATTTTAACAACTTCCCGAAATCTCTTACTTAGTAACTTAATACTTACGTGTCCAAATTGATTATTTGAGAAATCAAGTAAAATTTTCCGTGTTAACTTTAACATAAGTACAAAATCGTTTTATTTTAATTACTGTAAGACGATTGTTCGCTTTAAGAAGGGCGGGCAGCGGAATGTAGCGGAAAAGAATCCTAACGGAAACTCTATTAAGGAGAGTGCGGGCCGCTTAGTGCGGAATTAAGTTTAGATTAAGTCTATCTGTTTAACCGCCACACATAATATGCAAGACTATGATATAAACACTTTTTAATCAATCTTCAAAATAGATAAAATCATTGATGTTGGGAATGGATCAACACAGTGGATAATAACTATCGCTAAAATATTCCTAACCAGGTGGAAGAAGCCGGGGAGGAGCACCGCCACACTAATTACTAGCGTGAAGCTATTCTGGCGCTTCGGTGAAAGGGTGTGGTTGCCAGTTCACTTTTAATCTTTCATATAAAGCGACGATTTTAGTCCTACTAGGAACTAGCATCTGTTTTCGGATCCAGATAGAAACCCTGTTCTACATGAATTTGGTTACAAATGTCAATGGACGACAATAACCACTTAGTATCAGATGGACTGCATACTCGTACGCTACTTCAATCTCGTAAAAAATGATTTACTTACTACATATAATACCAGGGTAAACTTATCAGTAATTAACACTATAGTGAGAAAATCAATTAAGTATTTATTGATAAATTTACCTAACTTATGGAATGCACATAACGTTCAAGATAAATAAAATTAGATAATTCACATAATTTAATGTTATACTATTATTACTGGTTGTTTGTACTAATATTATGTAGTGACTAATATATGAAATATATTTATTTCATCATAACATTTAATTTTATTGGTAAGATTATTATTATACGCAAAATACTACTTTTTTATCACAAACATGTTTCGGATTTTCAGAATAAAAAATATAAAAAGTAATAATAGCAGTATATTAATTTAAAGGGGTGAATTTTTATGAAGTTTCTACTTATGTCTAAAATTATTTATTGATTCTAAAAGCAATCAAAATTATCTGAATGTTTACATTAAATCTTTACATATTATTTTGATAGACATAGGCCTCTGGGCCACATAACGGAGATTAAACCGCAATAAATAACTAGTCTACAATAAAAGGGCACTAGTCCCAGATGCAATGAAAATACCTTCTCGGAACCAAACTCGGGGGAATCTGATTAATTAAGTGCACCGCCCAACCCCTTTGAAGTATTTGCCACAATTAAAAACGTTTCTAAGCTCCTTAAGATTCTGTTCATGAATGCCACTGAGATTTTCTGTGAGATGTCTCTTTCATGTAATACTGTATGACTTAACTGAATACTGAAATGTTAACTAAGACTACTATGTCATAATTGTATGTTATAATTGTAGGATGATATAAACCAAATGTTTAATATATACACTGGCAAATTCACGGGAGTTACTAAGGGATTCATGACCTCCTGACAGACGGACAGTTCCTTTTTTTTATAAGATTAAAGTGTGCATGCATGCATGCCAAGCGACCATGCAGTCCACCTGATGCTAAGTGGCCACTGCCACCCATGGACATCTGTAAGCAACTTTATACAGAACAAGGGTTCTATCTGATTAATCACAGATGGATTGCTACTCCCGAGGACTAAGATGGCCGCCTCATATGAAAGTGAGCCGGCAAACATTCCCTTCCATCGAAACGTACGAACTGCTAGAAATAGGTTTGGCGATAGTACCTCCCCGTCGAACTGTACTCGTCCTACCACCTTTTAAATTCGTTCTATTTTTACCAGGGATGTTATGGAGCTCCGTAACCATAACCCAAACTATCGGATATCCGAAATAAAAAATATCCATAAGCGTAACCGTATACGATATAAAAATTTCGGTTAATTTCGGATATGTTTCGATACATGCTTTTTTAGTTTTAGTAAATAACACTTAAAAATTGTACAATGATATAACTGTTATAGCATGTGATAACATAGAAATAAAACCAAATTATAATCGATTTATATTTTTCGTTTAAAATTCCTTAAAAATATAATATCCGTAACCGAAACTATCCGAAACCAACGGATAATCCGAAATAATAACATATCCGTAACCGTATCCGAAACCGGTATAATATTTTTCCTATATCCGTATCCGTATCCAGATTCGAAATTTCACATCCATAACATCCCTGATTTTTACCATTTGGGTGCCGAATTCTATTTCTATTTATAATAGTGAATAACATAAGAGGTGCATGTTCGTTAGCTCTATTTTGGCGCGCATATTACGCTGTCCGGCTCACCGAGCCATAGCAGATTTGTCCCACTGTTTAAATTCATTGAGCGAATTGCGAATTTTCAATGACTGTCGGTTTCACGGTTGTGCGTATGTCCTAAAAATGCACAGTGTTTTTTTATCAATAGTAGGTCTATTGATGTTATTATATGCATGTTTAAATTATCTGTCGAACTTTAACATTTTTATTCTATGATCGTCTTCTAAGTTATTTTTTGGTATTGGTAGTCTACGAAAAATATTGTAACTGACAATTTGTAAGGCTTACGCAACATAAGGGCATTTCGTTTCTACAATGCCCCATATCATAGACGATTGTACCTAACTTTCTTTTTGCTCATCAGACCCTATGAGGCCCCGCCTAATTTAGGTATAATTAGGTAGGTAACTATGTATAACCTTTGTATATATTATAGAAGTAGCAAACTACCAGGCAGTCCACCTAATAGAAATTGGCTACTACGATGTACACTCGCGTTTAATAAACCATTCAAACATAGTAAGCAGATTTATGATTTTAGACTAATATTATCACGGAATTGATACATTTTAATATATTACGGGTGCTCACGATATGCCGTTTGGAATTTCGCCGTGAACACGAATCATGTAACTGGGTCGAAATATCGGCAAAAAGAAATTCAAAACCGCATATCGTGAGTATACGTAACATATTAAAATATATATCAGAGTTAATCGTTGTGATAAAGCAATTTTTCTGCCCTAATGATATTGTAAAGTGCAACATTCTATAGAAATAGTTAATGACAGTATCAAGATTGAAAATACTATCTGCTTTACATCTACATGCAGCGACTAACCGTCTACCATCCGCACGCACAGACCACTTTATCGTAGGTAAAATTTATCGTGTAGGTAATTTATTGTTATGATACAGTGAGACATACCTACTATTTCCAGGCGTTCCAAATTAGTCCCCGGGGAAAGCAACAAGTAGCTTAGAGTAACTCGACCTCAGATATGACTCGATTAAAGTCTGGGATTTGTTATATATATCATCTACATATTGAACGAGTATATTTCCTAACATATATTCCCCTTAATAAAGTTACTCCAGTATCAAAGTTCTTAACACCTTTTTTGTTTCAGAAGTTTTGTAGGAAATATAGACAATACGAAATATAGATTTACGTACTTATTACAAACAGTTTTTGCTCTACACTGGATACGGGTAGGTAATATCCCCCAGCTTGAAGTGGCCGTACACCACTACGATCCTTCTATTATAGTTTCTATTAGTTAATGGCCAAATCATGTTGTATGTTTTTCAAACGTACGTTTTTCGCAAGACCGCCAACAAGGTCTAAGACTGCTATGCAATGGTGCTGGTGGTTTAACGTGTCCACCAAACCATATGTAATGAAATATTATTTATTTTATTACTGTATACTTTTTTATATAAATAGTAATTGAAAAATAAGAAAATAGATTACAGTATATCCCTTTACAAACCCTTCGTTATAACCCGTGTATTTTGTTTCACTGCTTCTTAATAAATAATGTTTCTAGTATTCTACAATAAAATCATAACATGAACTAGGTAGCGCGAGTGCAATAGCGCCTTCCGCATAAGATCTAGTCGCAACTCACCGTCAGACATCAAGGCACACAGAATTTGTACCGCCATTACAAAGTATTAAAGCAGCTCTGGGAGATTTTAGAAAACAAAGGACTTAGCCTCGGGAGAAACAACAAAGTGCTCTGATACTTCTGCAGATTGTAGACGACTCGGATGATATTTTAGTATGTTGAGAATAAAATCTCTTTGTTGAAGTGTTTTAGCAAAAACTACATAGTGCCTACTCTACCTACTTAATACCCATAAATACCTGGATATCTATGCTAACTGTAAGATGTGATTTCAAAATACCTCTAACTCTCACTTGAGCTAAATAGATATAGTATATAATTTGTATGTAAGGTTAGTTCGGAACATCGGAGCTGAATATTAGGTAACATCGGAGCTGGGTTATAATCGTACGATTAAAATTGTAGGCTAAATTAACCAATGTTTAGACACCTGTGGCCACATACGCGTGGCTACCCTAAGAGACTCAGTGTATGACCGTTTGCTACTTCTATATCTTAAAAAGTATCAAGTACCTACCATGTGATGATGATGAAACATATCGTCGTTTAAGTTCTAGCAACAACACTTTTATAATTTATATGAACTCGTCGCACTTGCTCGCAAGGCGCTGCCGCGCCCAGCTCGTTGGGTTTTAAGCATGTTTTCTTTTATCTTCTATCTTCTATAACCCAACAGCTCAACCTAATCCTAATCCATAACGTAGGTATTAGGTAGGGGAAGTTGGGGTATAATGAGGTTCGGGGCAGAACGGGAAATGTGTTTCTATGCGTTTAGCTTATATAGTAGCATGATACGTTGGCATTCTTCTTTCGTTCAGTTGCGTCGCATAAGTCAGCGTAGTGAGAGTATTGCTGGTTATAATGGCGAAATAGCTATCAAATAACTGTTTTTAAGCGGATTTTTAAATATTTTTCCAGTTAAATATCCATGTACAAAGAGGTAAGTGGGTAAATTATTCGATTTCTTTTGCAGTTAGCTAATAATCATAGGATTGGTCATATATTTTCGTACTTATTACGGGCAGTACTCAAAAAGGTCAGACAAAAAGGCGGGTGGCAGTTTAAGAAATAATTTTGTTTTTGTATTTTTACTTATGAAGATTATTTATAGTTTGCCGAACATAACTTTTGTTTATTACCTTCTAGCTTTTACCCGCTGCTTCGCATGCGTTTTCAATTTATTTGACAAACAATCATGTCTGCGTAAATATTTTATTTTTTTAATACAATATATCCTTT
>MOOZ01000324.1:51419-63335 GCA_002930495.1 Cecropterus lyciades
ATCCGAAAGCACCAAACGGCCATTTGCATATACGATTTATGTATATGATAGAACCAAATAGCTAACTAGTTGAGACGTTCAGTTTCCCAGCACAATCAGTATTAATAGAGTTGAAGGTAAAATTTTTCACCTAGCCTTTGCTTAGCAATTAACCGTAAGCACGAAATAGGTAACCATTATAGTTTTGGCCAGCAATACCACTGCCATTATCCATATCCGCATCATCAAGATTGAAGAGTTGAAGGTCAATTTTTTCATTGTCATTTTATTCTAGAAATCCAATATTCATTAATATCAATATCAATAATCACCAGCCCCTAAAATTGTAGTTTTGCTCGATTTCCCTAGAAACCCATCATTAGATCCTGACTTGGTGACAATAGGACCAAACTGCAAGTATACCCTACCGAACTGAAGAAATTAAAATCTCATCCTTTTTGAAGTCGGTTAATGATCTATACCCATAGCTTTCACAGGGCAGTTTCAAGACAGTTGATAATTGTACCAGATTTCATTCAAAAGGATCCAATGTCCCTTCGCAACTTAAATCTGTTATACATAATACTATACATTCATACACGAAAGCATTCTTACTTATTAAAAAAAACTTTCATAACATGAGCAAGTATCGTACGGCTCTTATAATATTATCACAGTTCGCATCTTCAAATAAAGGGAGGCCTCACAAAACGCAGCGTTTATTCAAAAGAACACGTTGAGCGTCTTTGAATCGTGGGCAGCGTGACGTGGAAAACGCACTTCGGCTTGATACAATCTTTAATCTTCGCACCTTTTCGTGTGGACCGCGCGCTTCGCCAAGCGGTTTATAAATAGAGAGTTAGGAACGCTTTGTGAGCTGAAATGAGACTAGCGAAAGATAAGAATCTTGAAAGTGCTCCAAGTGTGCGGTGAACCGCATGCCCGTCAAGGACGTAGATCTATGGTACTTCTATATATGAACCCATCTGTTATTTCTGCTTGTTTTGTTTTACATAAATGGTCTACTCTACTTTATCTATAAGCCCTCGGGATTATCTTTTAGTGTGCGTACTGAATACATTTCATGCGTAACATCGTGCGTTTTCATTTATTACTGCTGTTGAATGCGTGTTTTTGTTAAAAAAATGTAACGCAAAGATTTTTTTCTTCACTCCTTTATGTGTAGGATCTTGAGGCCTTTTTGGAAAAGAAACTTTAAAAAAACGAATTCTAAGTGAACACATTGCTCGCATAGAAATATTTTTTACCTAACGCTGAGTACTAGATCTTTGACCATTCCCATAGATCACTTTCAAAATTTAGCTGGTTCCGATAGACCCCCTGCAACTACATTTCTACCATATTCCCAAACCTCGATAAAATAAAATTGATAGAATAAAATGTTGAATAAATGAATTAAAATGTTGGTTTGACTTTACCAGACAAGTCAACATTTTAGTTCTTCACTATCAAAATATATGTAAATAGATAAAGTTTCGTGGCCCCTGCTTACGAATGTTAAACCCCCATTTTTTGTCACACCATCGCAGTACCCCGTCGAGTCTCACGTGGACCCCTGAGGGTCCATTTGGACTACTTTAGGAACAAAAGGTTTAAACAGAGTAAGCTACAGCCGTCGGCGAAAGAATTCGTTGCGCTAAAGGTGCCAGTCTACAGTACTACCTACAGTTTACATCAAGAAACTAGGTATGGTGAGCGAATTCGGCGTGTTAATAACGCTGTTGACAATAGGCGCGATGACAGTATAAAAACATAAATTAGTTTAAAAACATATGTGTCAAAAAGATTCTAAAAATACCCACTTTTAATACAAACAAACATAAATTATATTTTAAATAAAATAAAATTGTTCGATCATGTTAACTGAAACGGTAAATCAGATTAATCTGCTTAATTCGACATAGGTACAAATAAAAGCTATTATTTGTTTGATACAACTTATTTCTGAAATAATGTTATTTTTTAACATAGGACATGTGTACACACATTATAGAAGGGAATTCCTTAATCTATCATTATACCCAAAACTAGGAAACAACTGAAAATTGGAGATAAAATTAAACTCCATATAATTTGAATATATGTTTATTTGTAATAGGTAACTAGATCAAACTAACATAATATGAATTAGTAAATTGGCTCAGGTTACCTACCAAACTTGTACCTGCCATACATTCCGTTATCATTCTTAAATCTCTGTCATTCATTCACCAACATACCTGAGCGATAATCCAAAATACGTGAAGATCCAAATTATATAACAATAAAAGTGTGCATATAATACATGCGAATAGTGTCCCAAAGCAACGTAGCTCGAATCATTAAATATATTTACCATTCGATACGATTAAATTCAGAGTCTCAAAAATTCTAGGTTACTGACATATTTTTTTCTAATAAATTAATAAATATAGGTACTTAAAACATGAAGTTATTAATTCTACATACAGATTAGGCAACGACATGGAAAGCGAAATTTAATTAGAATAGTAGTACGCATTGATTTGGTGTTACTCCTTACAATGAGCCGCGTCACGGCGGTAACTATAAACATGTCAATACTTTTGAATTCGTTAGTTAATGGAATCACAACAAATAAGGCTTTAAGGCGTAATAATTCGCGAACGATAGAATAACCTCGTAACATACAAAGTTATTTTGAATTTTTGAACTTTAACGCCTAATTTAAGGTGCAAATAAGCGCCTCACTAAAGCCCTATTACATGTTATACATTCCATTAGCACCCGAGCTCAATCTAAGTATAGGAAAACGATAAGAAAACATAATGAAGATAAAGTTACGTATCCGGTTTATTCATGTCTAAAGTAGTTATTATTTATTACTAACTAATAATATCTCATACAATATCGTTAAACGAGTGCTGCACAAAAATATTACAACTGGCTACAATAACATTTAAGGAAGATTTTATAAAATCTTACTAACAAAACAAAATATAATAGTAGCCCTAGTACGTCACGACTAGTCAACGAACGTAGCACTTACGAGATAACGGTACATCACCAATGATTTAGATAGAACTTAAACAAACTACTTGTTGGTTTTTATATACAGAAATCAACACTACATCTCATTGAAGGAACACTACGTGACACTAAGTTGTATTGCTTTAACAATTAATAATAAATAAATTAGCGAATCACGTATTATGCTACATTTAATTAATAAATAAGAATTTATCTAAACAAACTACCTAATCCTGAAGAGAATTATTGAAAAATACTGACAGTAACATTGAAAATTATTTGAACAAAAAAACAATAGCCGCAAATTTTAACTTTTATGCTCGAACATAATAAATATTTTCAATTCTAAGATGGCAAACGATCGTATTACTACTACAATTTACGACGGTGGTTTTCTATTTTTGTAGTGATTTATTTTTCATTTGATAATTTAGTGCAGATAATTTATAGGATGCAAAACTCGTCGAGAAGGTTTTTCAGCTCCTTGTTGTGGGCGGCCTTCGAGCCGGTCGCGGGAGACGCGGCTGTAGCACGCCCGTTGTAGCTACAATAACACCACACATACAGTTATATAAAAAATTATCATAAATTACTCAAAGTAACAGAAATCCATCCCTTTATGAGTTATGGCACGAAGCTTGCAGTTTGAACGTCCTGGCGTTGAAATGATACCGAGCGAAAATAAAAGCTAAAACCTAAAAAAATGCAATGTAATAGAATAAGCTTTCTAAAAATGTATATTCTGTAATAAAGTCACATAGTTATATGTTACAAAAAAAACTTTAAAGACTCCTATGAAATGTATTAGATTTGTTTTCATTCAAAAAAATTCTTAATTAAAAATTATAATTGATGTATTGATTAATGTGCAAAAAGGCATAGCAGTGATGATAAGGAGACACATATAAGCTTTTTAACACATGACGAATGCATCTACGGGGGTCTCACCTAATGGTGCGTGCCACAGTCTCCACTTCGGCCTGTTTGTCTGAGTCAGTCTGTGAGGACTCACTCCTGCCGAGGAGCTGACTAAACCAACCCCCTTGCGATTGGGACTTTGCCCTGCAACCAATGGCTTTGGGTTATGGCACTATGAATGTTAGTAAAACGGCAACAAAAGGGGTGTGTCAAGTGCTTTGTCAAATATGCGTGAGCGTCTTGTGAGAACTATTCAAACTGCAAACTTTGTGTGCTACAGCATATATGCCATATATGAAGCAATTTAGTTTTTTATCAGTACTAAATTCTTTACAAGACCATAAGAATCAGTAGCATGTGACGTGTATCAACACTGTATTATCTTTATAAAATTTTGAAAAGGCTTTACAACTCTTGCAAAATCGGTCGTAATAATACAGTTACACTTATAGACACAATTCGTTATTTAAAATGTTTTCACGGTTTCGGCTTAGCGCCTATAAACCTAACTTTATTAGGTCGCAGCCACCTTTTTTAGCAATCCAACACGTATTATCGAATTCGTAATAAGTATATAGATTAAAAAACTACATAGATTAACTAAATGCAGGTTTTTTTTAGCCATTCACCTACTAACAATAAGATCGGTTACCCGGCATAGTACATCAGACTTCTAAGGCGGACCGTAAAATAGACCACATCGAGATCTAGACGAATAGATATTTGATATTAGTTGCTACATACCTGATGTGTTTTTGGTTCTGCAAGAGCGTACGGAACCTCGGCTCGATGTAGCTCCAAGCGCCCATGTTCTTGTGTTCCTCCTGGCTCCACACCAGCTGCGCGTTGGGATACTTGGCCACCTCCGCCTTGATCAGGTCGTAGGGGAACGGCGAGATTTGTTCCACTCTGTTGATAAAAACATACGTTAATATGTTACCTTGCCATTCTCTTAAACTGTTACTTACATCTGTAAAAAATAAGTAAATTACTGACAGACAGTAATTTACTTATTTTTTTTAACAAATAACTTACAATTTTTTATGTTTATGATCACATAGAGACATCATCTTGTCCACTTGATGTCCGATAATCTGACGACTAAATTGGACTACCTCATAATTCGCTACAGTGCAGTCTTATTAACTGAACATCTGAAAATGGTAGTACCCATATTGGTTCGAGTCCGATAGCACCACCGTCACGCCTTTTTTTGCCTAATTATAGCAATATTACGCAATGCTATGTTCTGATTTGAAGAGTGCGATAAGGAAGACATACTTATCTGTTGCGTTCCAACTTAGTCCCTCAGGGGTAGCAACCCCATCTGTGGCTAATCTCAGGTCAAATTCTGATCTTATCTGAGGTTGATTAAAGATGTTTGTACACTGACCACCAGACGAACTGCCTGCTCGTTTGCAATATTATATTATAAAAAAAAGGCCCGACGCGACACTGATTCGATCGTGACAGCTACAAAAACAAGCAAATATACATAAACAGTTACCACAGAGTAATTAGGAACCTTAGACGTGAGAAAGAGCCTTAAAAGACAGGAAAATTTTCCTTACCTAACAATAGCGATGTCCTTCTCGAGTCCCCTCTCGCGACGTTCCTTGAGCAAGTCGTAGTACACGCGACCGGAGCAGAAGGACACCTTACGGACGTTCTGCGGGTTTTGCGCAGCCACGCCCTCTTCGGGAATCACTCTGTATGGATAAACATATTAATTAATGCGGTAGCATAAACACAGAACATTCTTAGAAATGAGCCTTTCCCCTTAATAT
The DNA here is from genome assembly GCA_002930495.1 of Cecropterus lyciades. NCBI lineage: Eukaryota > Metazoa > Arthropoda > Insecta > Lepidoptera > Hesperiidae > Cecropterus > Cecropterus lyciades. The sequence continues at coordinate 57,113 of MOOZ01000324.1, forward strand.
AAGACATATTAATTATATATCGTTACTTCCCGGAGAATTATCCTCATAAACTACAGTTTAATGGGTACACTTTTTTCAAAAGAAAGTCGTAAAACCCAGTTAGTGACAATTTTTTTATAAATCGAATGATTCAGATTTAGTTCTTGTCATAATCGGCCTCTTAACTCCTTTCAGTATTTCTTACTAATCTAATAGTTTCGGATTTTGCCATGCACGCACAGTTTAAAAAATCACCTATATTTATATACCTATATTGAAAAAGTCAGTTAAAAAAAATACCTGTATACACACTAACGACATTTCTTCGTTTACATTTTAGACATCTAATTCTAAACCAGGGTATTGTTGTATAGTTTTTATTTTTATTTTCTCTTAATAAAAAGATTAATGATTGAAGAATATCTTTAAATATGCCACGGTATGTGATCCGTTACCTCTTGAAAGCGGTGCCCTCGTTCATATCATCGAAGGAGGACTTGCACTCGGGATGACGCAGCAGCGACTTGGGCGTCATGAGGATCAGCGGTTTGCGGAAAGGCAACGCGATCTGTCGCCGCAGGATGTGGAAGTACGACGCGGGCGACGAACAGTTCGCGACTATCCAGTTGCAGTCATGGAGTTGACGCACTGTGAAAGATAACTCTATTTAGTTTATATCTGAAATTAGCATAACGCTACGGTGTAGCGCTCTACCGGTGTACAAAGTTAAGTAACTCTGAGCGCGGTCGGATGTTGGATCGGTGACCGTGAGTGGCAAAATTTCACGCGCACTTTTATGCTTCCGAATGCGAACTAAGCAGTTTATCTTTATTGGCGACCCTTTAGATGATTTGAAAACATCAACCATCCAATTATAATACATAAATGCGTATTGCGCAAATTGTATGTTGGCGTGGAGTACACTCCAGGTCTCCGATATTGTTCTGAACATAATTAGAATTGAAGCTACTATATATCAAAATATCACCGTATACTAACCTTCATAATCAGGGCTCTCAGGTGGCATGTAGTCGGGGTCATCGGCGCTCATCTGCAGAAAACGTTCCAAACGAGCCGAAGAGTGCTCAGGGCCCTATTAAAAAGAAATCTCATATTTATCGATATATTCTCTCATGAAATAATTTAACAGTATATACTAATTCCATATTACATATGTTATAGTTTACGCTGAATTAAATTTAAATAAAATTATTTATATCTGCTTTATGACCGTCACTTATGAGTATAAATATTGATTATTTTACAAGTTAAAACCATAATTAAAAATAAACAGTTATAATCTCCCAACAGATGCAACAGATTTTCATGACTCATAGCTTAAGTCGGTCATGATTTATGCTGTTAACCATTTCGTGTAATAATATTTGTTTGTAAGGTGACTTGATACCTTTCAAACAAAAACAACTGAATCATAATCTATTCATCCTTTTAGAAGCAACGATATTGCAAACAGACACGCATTCTCACAACATCCATATCTACGTCACCAATGAAAAATACTTAATCAAAAATTAAGCTGAAAATGATGAACAAGTACACCCACCATTCCCTCCATGCCATGGGGTTGAAGCAGCACGATGCCGGACTGCCGCACCCACTTGGCCTGCCCGCTCGAGATGAACTGGTCGATGATACACTGCGCCACGTTGTTGAAGTCGCCGAACTGAGCCTCCCACAGCACCAACGCGTTGGGGTTCGTCACGGAGTAACCCACTTCGAAACCGAGCACGCCTGGGAGAATTAATAAAAAATAATGTTGTATCAAATTGAATTAAAATTGTAGGAATCAATCTCTACATAAGTAGCGGTGACGATATTGAGAAATGATAATAATAGATAAGGATCTATATAAACAGAATATAGATACTATAGAAGTGGTCCCCATGAATGATTTACTTGATAATACTGATCAATATTATTTTTATATTGTGAATTTACTTTGTGAGAAAATGTTAAGAATATGCCTGCCTGTCTATTTCCGACATTCTGCCCTATCCCTCTTCCTATACAATATATTATTTACAATAAACCAGGAACTAATGTTTTATTATATCAGCTGTTTTATTACTAAGTAATAAATACTTGCCATATTCAGAAAGCGAGCTGTTGCAGACAGTGTATGGAGCCTGGTCTGGGTACAGGTGAGCGAGAGCGCAGTAAGTCGCCTTGTCCACCTTCTGGTGGTGCAGAACATGATGTCTGTGGACAAAGGAAATTCAATTAACGATGAGACATTTTAGACACTGTATTTAAAGTGACGAAAATAATAAAACAAACAACAGTTCTGATATAGTTGCTTATGAATTACAAAAATATTGGAGATGTATAATGATTTTGAACCATAGTTCACCACCTCGCCCAATGTTTATCCTGGTAGAGCTTAATTATTGATAATCATATTTTTATATTCATAAACGACAAACATTTCTGGAAATACACAAAGCAACTATTACTTATCAAACTCAAAATTAAAAAACTAACGTACTTAGTATTAATATAACCATTTACCATATTACCATTACCAATTAAATGATATAATTTGACAATGTTATTAACGTACAATTTTTATATCCATATAATTGTAAAATCAATTAATATTCTGTTATTTTCAAATTAATAAATATATACTAGCTTTACATTTTTGAAATATACAACTTTGAAATAAATAAATAAATATGTCAATATCCTACTTGCTTTTAAAAATTGTTGTTACCTGTGAGAGAACGTGCCTCGCTCGACGTCCTCGCCGGACAGCCTGACGTGGATGCCTTCCTTCAACAAGGATCCGAAGGCCATCGCTTCGGCCAGCGCCCAGTCAACAGTGCGGTTTTCCACCATCTCCATACGAGCCTTCAGGATACGGAGAAGACCCTTGTGGATCTCAAACTCGGCCGCGTTGGGAGGCGGCGATGAGAAGCGCTTGCCGATGTGCACGAGGGTCTCTTCTACCACGCCAGTAGTAGACATCTAAAGGTAGAAACGAAAATAAATACTTGATTACCAAATTATCGTAAGAATATTACGATAGTCATTTTCAAATAAATGTCGGGGGCCATTTGAAGGACGTTAACAAAGTTATGAGCCCTAATAAAGACAAAGTCGGTAGTCGTGGGCATAGGCGAAATTGAACTGCCCTTTGAAAATGATTCCACGATAACAGCGTGCGTGCGTAACAACATTTCCACTGCACCGGATATAGATCGCTGAAAAGAAAAATTTTCAGTCGATCTTTTGCGAATATTTTTCAGTCCGTCTTGCTGACAAAAAGTGGAGACGATTCACACCCAGCGCTCAGGCCGGCCGTTGCACATTATGCGATCAAACCTCAATATGACATTCATTTTACATTACGAAATACAAATTATTTCTTTATAAAGTTTGACTTAATATCACAAATATCATTGCACATACTTTGTCCATTTTAAAACAAAATAGTATAATCAAGTAATTGTATAATCAAAAATTCACAATAAATGCATACCATTCTTTAAATAAATGTAACACATATTCTAACTTACTCACCTTAAGTGGGTCCTTGCCCTCAAAGAAACCAGACCAGGGCGAGTCGAGCCAATCCTTGTACTTGATATGCGTCTCCTGTTTGGCTTGGTTGTACGCGTCTTCGCAGATTTTCTCATATTTGTCCTTGACATCTTTCACTTCTTCAGCGGTGACGACACCCTCGGCGATCAATTGATCAGCGTATTTCTCCAGTACTATAAAATAAAGGTAAAAGTAAGTATTTTGAATATTGGCGTGTGTCGCTTAAAAAATTTATATACAAATAACAAATCAATATTAGTAATTAAACGCTTTCTACACTCATAGCCCCACACTAGGATTTTCTCCTGTGTCGTGGGTGCCATGGACACAAATAGAGTTTGCTTTATTAAAAAAATTAAATAAAGCATAGAATTATATTATAGTATTTCTAAGCAGCAGAAAATTCGGTTGCTTATATTTTTATGCATAAAAACAACTAACTGTATAATGAGGAGTTACAGGCTTTTGTGAATATTTGCCGCCATTTTGACACGTGATACTGTAAACATAACATCGAATAGAAGTCGAATAGTATCGCCCAAGAAGCCTTTGATTACTATCGAAGTGACGTCACAACAACATCAAATTTGCAACTAACATTTAAGACATTTGAATGATAGACTAAAAATGTCTTTAATTGTTATTTTTAATAGTAATTGACCCTATTGTTTGCTTTATAAAAAATCTACCATATGAATGTATTTCCCAAAGTTTTGCAACATAACGCCTAACATTATATGACTTCATTACAATACTTTTCACAACTAACCGGGCTTAGTCTTGCGGATCTTCTGGTACATGAGCGGCTGCGTGAACATCGGCTCGTCAACCTCGTTGTGTCCGTTGCGGCGGTAGCTCACGATGTCGATGACCACGTCCTTGTGGAAGGTGGCGCGCCACTCGGCGGCCACGTTGCACACGTGCATCACCGCCTCCGGGTTGTCGCTGTTCACGTGGAAGATCGGTGCGTTCACCACGCGGGCCACGTCTATGAAAAAGACACGTCTTCTATCAGTAAAATATCAAGGAGAGGCAAGTAAGGTTAATTTAAAACTGCACGGTAAATAAAAGTGACATGATATTTGAGGTTCCATATATAAGATTGCAAGAAAATTATTAGCAGATATGCCAAGTCCCCTGGAGTATGAGTTGAAATATAAAGCATATTATTATGTCTAAGCTATGTACATGTTTAGAAATTAATAAACGTATATTTCAATTCATGATCATTTATAATGAAATTAACACACAGTGAATTTATAATTACTAGGAACTGTTTACACACTGATAGCCAACTTTTAAATAAAATTATTATACAATTGTGATACAGATATATTACGTCATATATACCAGCAAGATGTAGTCATTCAAAGATAGTTTTTAGAAGTTGTCATACAATTGGAATGAAACCAATCAGGGTTCCTAGCATACTTGGATATAAACAGATGACCATGCACTCCAGTAACTACTTAACATCGATCAGACTGCATAATGGTTTGTTATTTCCATAACAAATACGTATCTACGTAATTAGACATGCTCTGAATTAAGATAAAAGACCTATACTTAAGGAAGTAAAAATAAACCTATATAATAAGCAGAGGAACTGACAACTAACCCTCCAGGAACATCAGACGAACTAAATGTTTTTTTCTTACTCCCTCTAAGTCTATACTAATTATAATAAAATACCTATAAACGTACTAACCTGTACAGTAAGCAGAGGAGCGCGAATGCCTAGGATCGGTGGTGAAGCCGATCTGGTTGTTGGCGACGATGTGGATGGTACCGTGCGTGGTGTAGGCGGGCAGGTCCGACAAGTGCATGGTCTCGAACACCACGCCCTGGCCGGCGAACGCCGCATCGCCGTGCAGCAGGATAGACATCACCTGGGGACGAAGTATATGTTGCATATATGTGGAATTGTAAAGTAGTTGTAGCATGTTATTTAGTATTATATATTTTTAATTTTATAAAGGCAAGGGTTTTGTTTCCGGGTTTAGGGTGTCATAAAGCTTAATATTGTAAGTACGACATGCTGTATGCAGATGTGGATTAATGTGAACAAATGGTTGTAAGTGAGGATAGACAATAAGTTTTAGGAGATATTGTATATTGGCATATTGTATGCAGGTGTTGATGGATATAAGATTGTGCTTAGAGTTAAGAGAGACAGTTCGATTGTAACAGTTCTAGTTGTATTGTTGTACAGTTTGATTATAAGAGTGATATTTCAATCGTTGTACCATGCTATTATAACAGTAATCGTTGTAAAGTTCAATTTGCACAGTTCGAATGTAACAATTCAATTGTAGATTTCTATGTAAAGTCCCTTGGAAGATGGACCATCATATTTGGCTCTTGAGAAATAAATCTACACTTTAATTCACTTCTTATCCTGTGATTTCACTAAATACATTATCATCAGCAATCCAACATCTTATGCGTGGTGATACTACATATATATTGTACTGTCGCAACAATTTTGTTCTCTTCCTATTCATACTGTCATTGACATTGTTCAAAAGATATGCGCAAAGTACCTTAATGTCCTTGAGTCTCAATATAGTCTGCATCTGATAACCTCTGTCCCGTTGTATATATAAACGGCCAGTAAACATATTTTGGCGGAATCTAACACAAACTATAACATTAGAGGAATCTATACATATAAATAAAA
>MOOZ01000324.1:80916-137331 GCA_002930495.1 Cecropterus lyciades
ATAAAAACAAAAATTGTTTTTAAGTGTCGTAAAATGGCACTTGGAAATATGCAAATATTTTGAAATTACCGACAAATAATTTAATTACACTATACAGACAGATGATATAAGATAGATATTTTATAATATATAAATTTAATAATAACATAAGCGGTTGTTAAAACGGGTGGCCAAGGATGGGACACAAATATATAGGTTACGTAAATGTCAGATAACTATGGTTTATATCGAACGCTCCAGAGCAAACATCATAAATATTTCACGGGCAAATACCGCAGTGCGCTAAGCTACATTATCTGCGGTTATTCACATTACTGGGGTAAAAACGTATTCTAGACTTTAGCTTCATATGTATTTTAATTTATACCAAATTAACGTTAATTGTTACTTGTTCTGTGTTAAACTTAAGTAAATTGGTTGCAATACTTTCCTACAAGAACAAGCTTATAAGGATAATCAAGTACAGTAAAGTAGGTACTGCTAAAATTTAAAACCAGTATTTTGACGTCACACTAAAGCGAATATGAGGAAACAAACACAATCGAATGAAATTGCTTAAAATACATTTAATAATACGAGGCATTTCGTTCAACTTAATCTTAAGCAAACAATAGTCCTTCAAATAGCTTAACTTTCTAAGATATCGCCGATAAAAAATGAAATCCGTAATCTATAACGGACGAATAACCCAAAATCCGTCTAGACCAACCGTAGACAAAAAATATTTCAGCGACTAATCTACATAAGATTAGTAAAATGTTTACATTATCAATATTACGCATATAAAATTGCGTAATAGGCACATTTGAAATGTGAAACACGTTACAAGTCGCCTAATTGTAACACAGTAACATATTAATTCAATGTCACCTAAACAGTAAACTTGACGAAGTAATACCGCAATAATTAGTAATTACGACCACAATGATACCGAATAAAAATATACATTTCTTCATTATAATAGAGCAAGAATGGTTTGCCTTGGTTGTGTTACAAAAACAATTTTAGAGGACCTACCCATAATTAATAGACTCATTCATACAAATCGATTGTTAACCATGACTCCTAAACGTAGTCGTGTCATAGACTTTTGTTATGAGAAATTTTGTTCCGGAGCATTTGTTCGAATTTATTTTTAAATCTAACAAGGGCGCTCACAAGCCATTGCCAGCCAACAATTCAACTAAGACGCGTGTATGTATCGCGCTATCGAAGACTTGTAATCATTCACAATCTTAAAAACTACACTACATTCAAATGAAACTGCATTGAAAACTTTGCATTGAATATTTGAATATTTAGTATAATGTGCACATACAATATAGTACTGTACAGTGTAATAGGTAGACTAGTAGTGTATAATAATTATTCTATAAATATCCACTTTATCTTCATTCCTATACGTGACTTACCCACAGTACAAAAACACAGTTGCTCACAACGTTAAAAACTTATATAAAACCGGCCAAGTGTGAGTCGGACTCGCAAGCGAAGGGTTCCGTAGCATTATCATTAATAAAGTTATATCATAATAAATAAAGTTGGACAGTTTTCTAACTACCAACATGTATGTTTTTCATAGTGTTTGTATAAATTACGAAGTTGTTATTCGGTTTTTGAAAAAGTGCTATATCTCAAAAACTGTCCACCGTATCTTGTTCGAACCAATCTTTGAAAGTTTACTTTGACATCTACAACATATTTTTTATCCAGATTTTTCACTCTCTTAGTTTAAAAGTTAGTTACCGTTTTGAAAGAGCTTATCTCTCAAACAATCATCTTTGAGAAAAAATGGTTTTAGATAATTCAATGTCATTTTTGAAGACCTTTCTAGACACGTGTAGGTTAGATGAATTTATTTTTTTGGGTTTCAGTTCCATGTATGCGGAGCCCCCCCCCCTAAATTTTATATTTTTTTTTATTCATAATTTTTACGAAATTTTAACAGTTTACGCAGCGCATACAGCGGAAGCACTCATTTGGAAAAAAACCTCGATTTTGAAACATTCTTCATAGGTGCTCCGCTCCTGCTGATCTTAGCATGATGATATATAGCCTATAGCCTTTCTCGATAAATGGGCTATCTAACACCGAAAGAATTTTTTCAAATCGGACCAGTAGTTCCTGAGATTAGCGCGTTCAAACAAACAAACTCTGCAGCTTTATAATATTAGTATAGATATAGATGTAATTAAAAAAGAAAGTTACGCTTGTTACTCTGTAAACTCATTTTTACAAACAAAAAAACAGATAACTTCAACAACTAGTGACTTTTTTTTCTATATCTTGAGGTAACATATGTTTCGTTAAAATACATCTACTTTGTCTAAAGTTACTTATAAAACTATAAGTGTAGTATATTACATATTTATAAACGCGAGTGTAACCGCGGGGCATGTCTAGTAAAGAATAAATGAATCATTTGTGTTTATACTTACTGCGTGGACAGAGTTAGGATCGGAAAGCCAGTTGTTGTACATGGTCTCCACGTATGCGGAACTGGATCCATTGAGAAAGGGTTCCGCCGCTGTTGAGCTTTTGAACCTTGCATTGACCACGACTGCTGCATTCTGTATCAAAATAAAATAAAATAAATAAGCGTCGTAGACTTGGAACTAAAGATTGCTACCGTCAATTCTCAGCACTGAATCTCAATACCTGTAAACGACATCTATTTCCCGGAAATTCCACCAGTGTCAGGGACATCAGTACCGAGAAATACAAATTTGGTTTTAGGTACTAAAAATACTAGGTGGAACCACGAATGCTGATAGCAAAAGTAGCAAATCCGCGAAAAGTTGTAATATTCGGCCGAATAGCGAGGAAAAGTGTCCGAATAGCCGAATAGTAGCCGAATATTCGTGGCATCTCTAGTATGTTTAGTATTTTTTTTTGCGATGTTCACCCACACCTACACCTTAAAAATCTGCTAAAAATAATCAAGTAATTGTGTCCATTGTGAAGAATAACCTAGTTTTGATCAATACTGATGAATAATAATTTGATATACCTCAGTTTCGGCAACTCGTAAAAGGTAAATCTGTATCTTTACAACCCATTACTGTATAAATAAATACCGATAACTTTCGAGTAGACCTTATCAGTTTACGGAGGCTCGTCGCTACGATAATGTTAACACAATTACATGGTACATGGCTCACACAAAATCAATTTGAAACGGTTTTTCCCACTAATGCCAAACGCGTCAGCGATTACGTCACCCAGTAAAGTAACACTCAAGCATAGTCAAAAGAAACATATTTGAGATAGGATGTATATATGTATGTATGTAACCTGTAAAATTCTCGAAAATAAATGAAAATGGAATTATTTTAACAATTGATATATATATATATATATATAGCCTTTTCATTTTTCGTGTAACACTAACATGTCATGGATAAAAGACAATGATCAATGAATAAAATATGACTGATATAACAAACTATGAATAATAAATTCTAAAATTCATTTTAATTGACTTGATTTTTAAGTAGGTATTTATCATGACAAAAGTTTACGCAATTTATTCATTGCCAGTTATAATTGTACAGTTTTAAATACGCCTATTAAGGTTTGAACAAACATAATAGATTAGCTAGAACGACAGTTACTTCATTCAGTTACAATATCCTTACAAAAACTGTAGTTTGAAAATCAATTAAGCCAATTATCTTAAAAAACCCCTTTTTTACGTTTTTATAAGACCCTCAATTATGAGGAAGGAAACAGAATTTTTTAGATGTCATTCAGATAAACTTTATAAAAACAAATCGTTATAGTTAAATGGATAAGAATTATAAGTAATTGGTTTAGTTTAGAAAAATAGCTTATATACGTAAGTACACGCGTAGATCTATTTTATGTGGAGGAAGAGAAGAATATGATGTATATTTACTTTCACTTTACTATTCTCTTTTACGACCTTGTTCAAAGCCTATCAAATTGCCAAAATATATGATATAGGATTAAAATGACAAGTGATAGGTCAATGTTATGTTTTATCTGATAAGGTATAGTTATATCCGTCACAACAATGTCAAGAGGACGAGATAAGTTTTTTTACTGCTAAATATAATGTATTACCTTAACCTTAAGAAATTCGGAAAAAGATATAACCTATCTTATCCAGTGTTTGATAAAAAATGACAGGGAAAAGTAGTTCTTACATAAAGCCTAGATTACATTTTAAATACAGTAAAGTCTATAGTTTGTTGGTAGACTTCCTACGACCTACTTTGATGTTATATGATCTAAATATAGATTATTCATTCATTCAATGTCTGACTATCACAGGCTTCAAAACCATATTTTAAAATGTACCTATTTTACATCCTCAAAAATATATAAATTAAAATTCAAATAAGAATAAAACTTATGATTACCTGAGGTTTGTTCAGGAGCCATGATGCAAACCTTTCCGAGTTTCCAACTGTGTTTGATGCCTTAAAAATCACTCTTGCACGATGCATGTTTGTTTCTTTTTATTTTATTGTTGGTAGATGTAGTGTCGATTCTGTGGACAATATGCAAATGATAAGATACCTCTACAGGTATACTGCCCTGAGAAGCACAAAAGCAGTGTCTCATTTGAAGTAAGTTTCGAATAATTGATATTATGTGAAAGTCATTTCCTTATATCGCTTAGTAAATTGGGAGATTTTTAAACAACATTGTTATTATGTTTAAACTGAGTTACCATAATTCGGCGTAGATCCTAAGGTGCATAATTTTATCTGGCCATAATTTTTAGCCATAAAAATCAAAACATTGTTTTTTTTTTTAGATACTGCTTTTGCGCTTCTGAGGCAATATAGATTCACCTCTTATGCATCATTCTCATCTGTGATTAAGGTTTAAGAACACAACACCATTTTACTGTATGAGGATAAATAATATTTACATCAGAGGATACTTTATGCATTAAAACTTCATCAAATAATAATAATTAATAATACTGTAATAATAATAATTCCATTTTCAAATTAAATAACGTGACATTAACTAAAGGTGCATTGACACTATCAAAAAAAAGTTTCTATTTCAAACTATTATTAATGTTTAATTTATTAATTATTAATGCCTTTGTGTACTTAAAAATGTGTTTCACTTTTTCATATTAGATTTACACGATAAATAACATAGTTTCAGAAATTATTGCCAAGAAAGAGTATTTTATTACCTTTTTACTTTTATTTTTAATCCTTTTTTTATGAAATAGTATTATCACTTAACATAAGATCAGCATTATTGCAATCATTTAAACTAGGATTATGGTGTTTAATCATCCACGGCATCAAGACAAAAAGTAATAAAACTACATGTAGGTTAGTGTGGCAGTTTCAATGCCATTGAGACTGGCATCTTGACAATCAATATGATTCTCTCATCTCCTTGGTGTACATTTTATTTATATTTATTATGACTTTGAGATAATAAACTAACCCCTACCTAAACATATATATACTTAGACTTTCTATAAAAGGGGTTCCTATTTAATGTGTTAATTAAAAAAAAAAATAAGATTTTACAAGCATGCAATTTGATCAATTTTAATTAGTGTCCGATCTTCAACTTTAGCTTCAGCTTTGGCCACCTTCGGCGAAACCTTCAGCTTTGGCCAAATTGGGCTGAAGTTTTGACCGAAGCCAAAGGTTTCTAACAAGCAAAATATTTAACAAAACTTTAACGAATGCAGAACACCGTGATTAGATATGGTAAAACGCAGAGGTAAGCGCATACTCCTTAGTAGGCTTGCTATGCCAACTGTGTTTGAAATTCACGTTATTACAGAATTTTATCATTTTTGACAAGTTGCAAAATAACTTTAATCAGCTCTAGAAGTTGTTTATACATATTCAACATTAACATTAATATACAAAAGTTTTTCAAATTAGTATATAATTCACTTTTAGTTAATTTTGATTTTCTTATGGTTTTTAAACATTTGGCTTCGGTTTTGGCCAAAGGTAGTGACAATAGCCAAATAATCAGCTTCAGCTTCGGCCAAAAATCGACCTTCGGTCAGACACTAATTGTAATAAGTTAAATAATATGCTACAACATGGCACAACTATAGCGTGAGTAGCAAAAAGTTTTTGTTTTTGATGTTTCTTTGTCAAAAAAACTTCAATACTTTCAATTATATACTTGACATATTTGGCTTGTGTCCAATTGAAATAAACATGATCGCTTCTTATATTAACTATAAATAGATAATCAAATTGCACTTTTAAAATTATATTTCGGTAATTTAAAAAATTCACCAAACTGATTGATTCCCAAAAACTTTTAAAGTACTGAACTATCCAACACAACATTGATCCTCATGTAACTACCACAAATTCTATTGAATGAAAATAGTGTCAATGTTAAATTCAGTGGGAGCTCAATGTAAAATGGCTGATACCAGTATTTTCTTCAGTGCATAGTATTTGTAATTATATTATTGTAATTCTAAAGGCTACAGAGCATTTTCTAACATTTAAAAACTTTTCTTACATGGAAAGGATGTAAGGAAAAATATTTGTAAGTAAACTTACAAAAAAATGTATCTATATCTATTTTTTTTAACTGTATAGTTTGAAAGAGAGTTACTAAAATGTTATAAAGTAAATAAAATAAAAAGTGCTTACGAATATAAAGACATGTATTCAATTTAAAATTACCATCAGTTTTCTCAAAAAATCTCTTCTAAAATATTTCATGAAAGCATAAAAAAAAGTTTTGTGAATGAAATAGCTACCTAATTGCAAATTAGCTCTTTTGTAATTTTATTATTTCACTGTAATTTTCTTAGTCTAGTTAGGAGTACCATCTGCAGCATTATAACCATTTGTTGCCTTATTATTTATAATTGTAGAAATTTCAATTTGTACATAGTTTATTACGTCACCGATATTTACTATATTATTTAGTTTTCTGACATTCTTAAAGTATCTAAAAAAATCTTAAATAGAGGCGCAATAGCAAAGTACGTGTGACGTAATAGTATGCATTTTATAATTTTTATTTGAAATAAGAAACTTAAATGGTATAAAAATGCATTGTATATTTCGAGACAGGGTTGGCATGTCAAGGTTACTTTAAGTACAAAAACTGATATTTTGATTTTTTTTAAGATTAATAGAATGATAGAATTATAACATCAAATATTTTTGACACATTATTGAACTTAATATAAATTAATAATTGTTTGTCTTTACGTAGATAAAAACAATTAAATTAAAGTGATAAGCAGATGACAGATTGCCATCGTGCCTCACGGCTACGGTGATCAATATATTTGGCGCATATCAATATAATGCGTAAATATGCAGCTTACCTAATCCTGAGTTATCCAGAAAGCAATATGATGAGAGATCAATACTGAGATCCCGTGATTCAAGGTTATATAACACACTCCTTTCTATTACGTACGAAATGAAATGTTAGCACTTTGAAACACTCGTAAATTAAACAATTATAATATTCGTGTGTGACGTTTATCAAAAAAAGTGTTTTATTCAATAGAATATTATTACCTTGGACACTATTCGAGTTTACTAAAACGCAATATAATTTTGAAATTATTTAAAGAAAATATCAAACATCTTTCTCGGTCGTTTCGTGCTTTTCTCCGTTCTCACAGATAAAATGAGAGAGGGAGAGATCATTGAAAAATTGATTACCATAGACAACATTTAGATTTAATTTTAACAAAACAGAAATGTAACAAAACCATTCAGCCAAAACAGATATCAATAGAGATTATCAAAAATATTTATATTTTTGACGGAATTATTATTTTATTATTATTTGGTAAACATACAATGATTATTATATAATTACAGTGGTTATTATATGATATTAATCAATAGGTAACTTATGTCAAAATTATATACATATTATGTTTGGTTTACAAAGTACTTAGCCTAAACTAAATATAGGTGTATATGTATTTTAATTCACAAAAGTGATTGGATTGATAGGATAAAAAATATTCATTTTTTTTCTTTTATTACTTATACTCACATAATCGAAAACACTCTTGGTAACTTTTATTTGTTTGATAACAATAAAAAAATGTAATGCTGTTTAGGAAAGCTTGTATAAGCGGTTGTAAGCAGAAAGCACGAATCTATTAAAGTTTGACACAGTAAATTAATAAAATACACTTAAACTTAATAATGACAATAAAATACTATATTTTAATAAAAAAAAGGTGTTGTAACGTTCTCCCTTATTTTAAATTACATGATGGTATAGATAATCTTTAGTCCATCTTGGCCAACTATGTTTTTCATCAGTGCAAGAAAAGCATCCATTAAAAATATTTTTTACCATCTTAAAATTGTGTAAAAACACAATATTTTTAAATGAAATAACCGAATTACTAAATGTTACGACCAATTAAAAAAGTCTGAATTAGCTATTTTACACCACAATAAAAAAATCAGATGATACTGTCATAATTTGACTTGTTGTGACACTTCCTAGCTTGACACTGACGTCGTAGAGCAAGTTATCATTAATAACAAAATTTTCACTGATTAGATATTTTCTATATTTTGTTACTAAATACATCTTCCACTCTATTTGTGATCACATTATTTTAAAAGAACAACCTGTTTTTATAACAGGAATCGATTATTTTCTGATATTATTGCAGTTACATAAAGCAATATGTATAGTATTTCCACACGCCTTCTTAAATTATCTAGTGAAATAGGTAATATAAGAAAATTTCAACAAATCGGGGAAATGCAGAGGATGGTTTTTCCTTGTCTCCCAATCTCCTATAAAATTAATCGTAATTATACAAGTCATAAGAAGTATTACGATCATGAAAAATTAAGAAGGAATACATCCAAGTATTTACTATATTCGTTGCTGTTTAGTACTGCTGCCTTTACTTCTTATAAAGTCTGGTGAGTAATTAAAGTATCAATGCTTTTATACATCGCACCTCAATATATTTTCAAAACTAATGGTATATCTTAAAAGAAAGGTAACTGAATGACCCAGGGATCAATGCACAAGCGGAAACCCTGAACCTAGAATACTGCAATTTTGCACATAGGTTCTTTATATAACATAAGTGAGCACAAAGGAAGGGCTTAAATTTGCATGTTTTTTTGTTATAACATGCACATACTATGTCTCAGGCAAAAGCTGGTCTTTATGTATATAAGCAAAAGCATAATCACTTTTGGCTATCATCACAGAGCCTGAATTACTAAAATTAACACTGTGAAATTTGGACTATGGGTTCAATTTGTTATGTATAAACCCACTTAAAAAGATTTTTTTTATATTCCAACCCTAAAGAGGTTATATAAGTATTGAATGATTATATTATAGAAATTGTAGGCAAAAGCCAATTTTTATTAAATCTGTGTTTATAAGATTAATTAAAGAGGTGACATAACCTCAGTCATTAACAATTAGACTCAATATTGGCAGTGCAACATGTTAACATGTACTAAGAAAACTATGAAAGGTTAAAGAATCCAGCAATGGGGACTAAAGCCATTCCCATCCCCCCCTTCCAGCCTAGTCTTCTTGTCCCGGCTTGAGCTTTAGGCTTGCCATAAAGCCCGGTGAAGCTGTAGAGGCCTGTAGGGCCAATAGCAAGTATATAATTGCTAAAAAAGAAAAGAAACTATGGACAACACAAGCATTATTGTATTGATTTACTAGCAGAAAAATTATGAAGAGACTTAATTGGAAATGGGTTGGCATACTCACAGACAATCACATTGTCTACTATAAATAAATGTGATAAACATTCATTTTATAATAATATGTCAAATCAACTGGAGGTCAACTGTGTTCAACCTTATAAACATTTGAGGTACATTTAAGAATGTTTAATAAGTTTTTGGCCATGGTTACATAATAGTAAATAGAGAAACCATTTAATATGTATATATATTGACCACTGTTTTGTAAATGGACAAAAATTTAACTAAGGCCATGACTGTTGCACCCAGCTAAATAAGTAATAATTTGGCCAAACAAAATTCTTTTGGGAATTTTGTTTACATTATGAAGTGCCATGTGGTGTTCCTCTTAAAAATAACCTCTCCCTCTACACCAAAATTCAAAAGATGGGCACCAGTATCTTCCTGTGTAACAGGAGGCATTTGCATTTTGCATCAGTCACCAACAGGCATCAAAATCCCATACAAGGGGAGGGAGGGGAGGAAGATCTAGTAGTAGTCCCTTGCACCCTTTGATCAATTATCTACTAAATTAAGTGGTGCATACAAACGGAGCTCCAAAAAGTGGCAGTTTATTTTATTTATATTTATTTATTTATTTGTCGTTAAGGATTTAATGATATTAACAATTCAGTAAATCTTATTGTTACAAATGTGGACATACATTAGATATTTTTTATACATTATAATATTGTCATTACAAACAGACATATTTTATGATGTTAATGAAATTTTATGTTTATTAAATAACTTTTATGTCCTTCGATATATTGCAATTAAATTTTAGAACAAAAATAATACATATTTCATTAAAAATATAAAGTGTAATGTTATATTTAGTTGATTTATAAAACACAATTTTTGTAAAATTTAATATTTGTAAATATTTTCCACATTTTTTAATTCTTCATTTTCCTTCAAGGTTGAGGTACCAAGTCTTCCCATCTATAACAGCTGCTGAAGAAATTGTTGATACTGATTCAGAGAGTGAAGTTGATACAAGGAAGAAAAGATTCCGGAAGGAGAAAATTGGCTTCCGTGATCGAAAGGTATGATTTTTATTACTTATATTCAAATTATTCATATTTAATATGTTTTATAGACCTATTGAATTTATTTAATACCTATTGTTTTATTTTTGTTGTTTTCATTGTTTCTTGTTTTTACTATTTTCACTTATTTTAATTTTTACGTTTTTATCATAGATAATTGAATATGAGAACCGAATGCGGGCTTATTCCACCCCAGACAAAATATTCAGATATTTTGCCACTGTCAAATTGACTTATGGAGAAAATACTGAAGTTTATATGACACCTGATGATTTCTTGAGAGCTATTACACCTGGCATGAAGCAGCCGGATGGTATTTGAGTATTTTTTTTTTGTTTCATTTAACAAATTATACCTGTATGTGTGTAACATGATTAATTTTTTGTCATGTCATTATTACCAAACTGTTTTTGTTTCACATTGATGTAGATTACGGGCAAAACATAGAATATTGACTAACTGCATTTTGGTTGACTGTGCAACCTTTAACAAAGTTATTAACAGTGCTCAGGCATCTACATTACTTCACGAAATGCATGCTGATATACTAACAAACTTCCAGCTTGGAAGGCCAAATTGCATACAATCATCCAACGAATGTAAATAACCATGTTTCAAACATAACTAATTTAAAAAGATCATTGTCCTTATGGATTTTAATAATGACTTATTGATGATAAAATATTATTATTATTAATACTATGTCCCAAAAATTACAATGAGAGTATATTATTTGCTTCTGTTCTTTATAAAATAGTTATAAGTTACTAACATAAGTGTAAGCATATTTTTTACGATTGCAATTTGATTTGGGACGCTGCCAAGTAGATCATCGAATACGAAAACCGTATGCGTCAGTACTCCACACCAGACAAGGTATTTCGTTACTTCGCCACCCTGCAGGCTCAGCACCACGACCAGCATGAAGTGTTTATGACACCTGATGACTTCCTACGCTCTATGACGCCAGGGGTCAAACAGCCTGATGGTAATGGTTACTTCAGGGATGCATTCCATATTAACATTATTATACAAATGAAAAGAGATACACATTCATTTAAACATAATAAACATATCGTTATTTAATTTTGCATTTTTCTGGCCTCATATTAACATATTATTTCCGGAATTATGAACAAGCCCGCGAAATGTTTTTCTTCGAGTTACATATTACTGTATAAAATAAATAACAATATACTTGGATTATTTGTTTAAAAGTGTATTTTGTGAATGGAATATGGAAAGCATGCTTTTGCTACAGTTCCCTCTATCAAGTAAAAAGTATTGTGTAGTATATATAATACATAAGAAACCGTAGGTATAATACTCGTAATTACTTATTAGATACTTTTTCAAAGTAGCTTATGAAACTATTGGAAAATTGAAAAGTTTCAATTGAAATTGAAAAAAAAATGAAAATTGAGAATTTTCTTATTTTTTAGGTATGTTAGGAAATCTCTGAAACCCCAGAGAATACTGAACACCCAGAGATTTTAATGTACATACAGAAAAAGTCTTTAACTTTAAAAACTGCGTATATTTAAGTTATACTTCATAACTATAAATATTTTTTTTTCTATTCAAAAGTAAGACTTCGTCATATTGTTTTTACTCCACCTAAAAATTTTCTTAAGTATATCTTTTACTTCATAGGATTGGGCCTCGATCAGTACAGACGATATGACCCAAAGGTAAGTTTTTCAAAATCAATTCAAGATTAAATATAATAAAGTTCAGAATTTTTATTTAACAATGTATATAAATTTTGTTTCCTTGATTATGCAGTATGATAACATTAAAATAAATTTATTCCCGTACTTATGTTTGTTATAAGTATTAAACATTAATTTATCTATTTAATTATGTTTCAATAAATTGCTGATTATCTAAAGTATGGTAACTATTCCTAAGGTAATGTTACACAAGCATTTAAACACTTTTGAAGTTTAAATAACTACTTTAATCAATTTATTAAAATCATTATAAATATATTGTAAAGCGAATTATTTTTTAAGTATTTAAACTAAGGTCAAATTTAGAAGAATTAACATTGTTAAGTTATATTTTGTTACAATACATATTAAAAACATAATAGCTTGAATTAATATTTTATTAGTAAAAAAATCCTTTGAAATATTTGGCAACTGAAAGTTTTTAGCAAATAGTGTGTAATGCATGGCAAAACTTTGAATTGCAACCTTTATGAGAGCAATGTATGTCTATGTTACGTTAATCAAAAATGTTTGATTTTCTCTTGAACTATATACTAAGCTGTCGCACTAGCACCTTTCAAGCCACTCACACCTATTTCTTGTCTTTTCAGAACATCGATGAGGTACTGTTCCTTCTTTTCTTCTCAATCTCTATATCGCTCACGACTTTGTAATATTTCCTTTGTAAATGCACAGGTTTTAATTCGCCCCTACGGTGCTAATGCCTCACTATTGCCACGTATTTCTTAGTTAACGCAAATAGTTTGATTAGGATACCTAGAATTATTTGTTTTCGAAGTCATTTTAGTTTCTATGCTTGTTTTATTTTTGTTGTCGTTTTAGTTTACTTTATTTATAGAAATAGTCAGTTACTCTAGACTCTTTTTGCATGTCTCCTTCTCTTCCTAAAAGATACTTTTTTCCTTTCCTTTTGTGGATAATTAATTCTGTAATGCTTGTTTTAATTATTTTGTTTGACTTCTCGTTAGGATGATAAAATCAAGATTTAATTTTTAAGAACTTACAGGTACCTTGATTTACACTAGAGCTTGTGCCATAGTACAAATTTTAGGAATAGAATTAGGTTTATAGCAATCGTATCCTTAGTCCTATACTATTTGCAAGATACTGGCCCATAATGCCAAAACTCGTAAATACATGTAAAGGCTTATTTATTTCATACCAACGTGGATTGTGCGGTGTTTCTACTTTGGTATAATGTTTTTTATCATCTATACAGAGCATCAGTCAACGGCTTAACTTAGACTTGGATGAAGATTCCATCTTCTACAAATTGGGCTCTTCAGGATTAATTACCTTCAGCGACTATATATTCCTGCTGACAGTACTATCCAGTAAGTGTTTTATGTGTTGTAATATGTTTGTTAATAAAACACCAAAACATAATTTGAACAAGTTGATAAAATATTTATTTTCTCACATAACGACTATAAACATTGGCTTTGTACCCAAACATTTCGAAATCTATGCCATATATTTTTAGAAGATCATTAAGCATGCTATCGTCGAGCTGACTGTAATAGTGTTTTAATAAGGCAGGTGTGTTCTTTCCGTCGCGAGACTTATTCATAACAGTTCGAAGTCGCGTCCTGCGGTCCCTCACTCTGCGCTGCAGAACATGACCGAGTCCTAGTTGTTGAACTACGTAGGCCGAATCTCGAGACAAAGTTTCAACTTTTGCTATAACGCTGAAGTTAACAGCGCAAGGCGAACAAAATTGATAATACGGTGCCCAATGTTCATCGAATGTAAACGTGCGATCTTTAGCCTTATGTTTTGCAATCAAATACGCCACAAATTCATAAAATGTGGGTCCGAAACTTTTAATCGGTCCTAACACTTTTGATGCTTCCTCCCTGTGTTCCGTTACTATTTTTCTTGCCAGCTTTCGATAATACGGTGGCGTTATGTTTTCCAATTTGTCCCGGTAGGCCGATAGCAACCTCACAAAAGGTTCTCGCACAACCAATAAAGAAATAACACCCGGAGTGTTTACGGCGTCGCGTAATTCCTCGATGCTAGGTCGCGGAAATTTCCTTCTAGCCAATGTAAGCGGGGTATACCTCGTTCGCGCCAAAAATTTCTTGTCGTAGCCACCTGAAGCGTAAACGTTTTAAACCAATTAATTTTAATATATACATAATTTTGAATTAAACTCGATAAAACGATGCATAAGTTATTTTGTTAACGCGTACCCAAAATATTAAATTTATATAGCCACGAAGAGCTGGCAGCTTTGAAAATGTTACACCATACGAGATTATGTGCATGATCCACAAAAAATTCCTTGTTGTTGATGGGCTGCGAGTGAAGACCGCGTAAGCGACACACTTCTTGGAGTTTCACCACTCTTCCTTCCAGTTCTTGTAACGTTATGTTATCCGGCTCCAAAGATTCCACATTTTCATTAATTTCTGGCTCATCTTCGCCCAAAACTGGACCCTGCAACTAAGAACGAAAATATAAGACTGCTGAAATTTATCACTTCGTAGTATCATTTGGTATCAATTTCGTCACGAAAAAACAACTATCTTTACCAGCCATTTGGTGTAATTGTCAGGTACTATTGACCAATCCTTCACTGGAGTGTTTACACTGCTCTTGAATATCGTCATTTTCATGACTACCATGTAAAGGGTAGCCCAAAAGAGGAATGTAGCAGTTTTCGCACCGCATCTCAAATATTGAAAAGCCTTTGTTTTTATCCGCGAGCAACGGACTCGATTCACTGAGATTATCATTTTGCCGCGTCATGTGGTATTGGGCGAAGAAAAAGTATAACAAGAAAAGGGTTAGGTGGAAGAAAAGAGTAGGCACTTAACACGTTAAGTAACTAATCACTTGAACATTGTTTCGGTGTCACTTGACTCGAGTTTACGTGCTTATGTATACGAGAGGGCCACTACGCAGCATCCGCGCAACGCCTACGGAGCATGAGCGGAGTTAATGATTTTGTGATCCCGCCCGACTCATCTCCAGACTGTTCCATATACGTCACTACGTAAATAGGTTTGTTTATAATTTGCACTGGACTTCTATGGAACTTCTATGTATACATTTACTTTATTATACAATTTCAAACACGTTACCTTTTGATGCTACAAGTACACTGTTCTTATAAAGAAACACAATTATGCAATTTGACGTCGAAATTACGTAGTCAGCGGAAGTTGATGTTGCTGTAGTTATTGAATTAACTGACCATTGAGTTTTAAATTTCTATGGTAAAAGAATAAATAACCATAAAGCTAAAACTAAACACTAATTTACAACTTAGTATTTGCAGGACTATTATAAAAGTACTAGCTGAGCTCGCGGTTTCACCCGCGTTTAAAAGAAATGTAACGTGACATACATTAACCGAAATTTTATATCTCATTAGAAAAAAAAACTCCCGATTTTGAAACATTCTTCATTGGTGCTCCGCTCCTGTTGGTCTTAGCGTGATGATATACCTATAGCCTATAGCCTTCCTCGATAAATGGGCTATCTAACGCCGAAAAAAATTTTCAAATCGGACCAGTAGTTCTTGAGATTAGCGCGTTCAAACAAACAAACAAACAAACTCTTCAGCTTTATAATATTAGTATAGATAAGGAACGCCCTTTTACTTGCAGTTATGTACAAATATGTCGGTTTATTCAGCATCACATATAATTATTACATCAGTGTATTCATAAATGAATATAGACTTTTAAAGTAGGCAATATAACGTTGAATTAGGTTTTTATGTTATTCAAATGAAAAAATTTAAAGTTACCTAAACGAATATATTTAAAAAATGGTTAAATAATTTATTTTTTGTGTATGAATATTATAAATCAATCATAGATATGAAACTTTTATTTTAATAAGACTAATAGAAACCTACCTAGATAGACAATTAATTAATAAACTTAATTTTACAGTAACTTTTTGTCTTTTCTGTAAACCTATCTGTAAATCTATATAGGATATTACTGTCTTATCACAATTATTTCAATGACCGTTTCAACATCTCGTCGTCATTTCCCTAAACCTACCCGTAACTCTATATAGGTACGAATCCGTAAATCTATATGTATTATAACAATAAATATATATGTATTATAACAATTATTTCCGTAACCATTTCAGCATCTCGTCGCCATTTCGAGATCGCGTTTCGCATGTTCGACCTAAATGGAGACGGTGACGTCGATTGCGAGGAGTTCGAGAAGGTGGCCGCCCTCATCCGCCAGCAAAGCAGCATTGGATCCAGACATCGCGATCATGCCAACACAGGGAACACTTTCAAGGTATTGTTATAAAGCAAATGATACCATCATTTATATTACTTAGTATTCGGGAAACAGTATAATTGCATTTTTATAGTAATGAAGTAGCAAACAAGCACGCAGGCCACCTGATGGTAAGTGGCTACTGCCGCCCATGAACATCTGTAATCAACCCTAGGTAAGATCGAAGTATCACCTAAGGTTAGCCACTGATGTGTTGCTACCCCTGAGGACTAAGATGGAATGCCGCGGAAAAGTAAGTCTTTTACCACGCCCTTCAGACCAGAACACAACAGCGCATAACACTGCTGTTATGAGGCAGAAATAGGTGTGACGGTGGTGCTTCCGGAGTCGAACCACAGAGGGTTCTACCAACTTAAAATTTGCCAAATTTAAATTGTATTTTGGCGCACACAGAGAAGAGAATATTCAAACAAGTTATTCACACATTTATAGATCAGTGCAGATATTTTTTGTGAAGAATAAATAATAACTACACTTTACTATTTTATTGATAATGCTATCTATTTAAGCGTTAGTATAATCTAGATCTGAATATTTAGAAAAATACTATTATGTTATAAACTTTTTTTGTATCATGAATTGTTTGTTGAAAAATCATCATTATTTAGCCAAAAACATAATTTTACAGGGGATAAATTCAGCGCTTACAACATATTTCTTCGGTTCCAAACTGAGCGAAAAATTGACAATTGAGAAGTTTTTGGACTTCCAACAGCAACTTCAAAAAGAAATTTTATCGCTCGAGTTCCAGAGAAAGCAACCAGGTAGTATACATTATGTGAGAGAGTATATTGAAGTTGATAGATTGAGTATACTGAAGGTGGTAGAACTATTTGTGGTTCGACTCCGGAGGCACCACCGCCACACCTATTTCTGCCTAACGACAGCAGTGCTATGCGCTGTTGTGTTCTGGTCAGAAAGGTGTGGTAAGGGAGACATACTTTTTCGAGACATTCCATCTTAGTCCTCAGGGTGGCAACGCACCTGTGGCTAACCTTAGGTGAGACTTTAATCTTGCCTGGGATTGACAGATGTCCATGGGCGGCAGTAGCCACTTACCATCAGGTGGGATGCTTGCTCGTTTGCTACTTCCATATTATAAAAAAATGAGCTATTTACATTTTAAAATATATTAAGTATTGTCGTGATTGCTTACCAAAACATACAACTGCAACTACTTACCACAAGGACAGAATAGTACTTAGTTTATGATGACGCTATCATGGTTTATTATTTTACTTATATTTAGTTTTATTGTTTTCTTTTTCTTATAACTTGAAGTCAATCGACACATGCAAGGTATTGTCCAAAATTTTCAATCAAATTCTATACAAATATATAATCAAAAATGTTTATTTTTTATGAAAATCCAAAGGACATTTAAATTTAGAAGACAATTTTCAGTAATTTTTTATAAATTTAACGACAATTTGTTAGCAAAAATAGAAGTGCTATAGGTTCAACGTATCTAAAAAAAAAAAAAGGGATTTCAATGTTACACACGCGTGCGTGCTAAAGGAAGTACGTACGCGCGCGCATATTATAAGCTCCAGACAAAATGTTTTAGTTTGTATCAAACCATCTCAAAAATTCGAATAAAATCTCAAAAATCCCAAAAAAACATGCTTTAAATTAATTCAAACATGTATTTTTTTGGTATAAAATCAATTTAAATCAACTATTATCTTCATCTTCCAATATGGCGGAACAACGGACATTATATATTATGACACTTCATTAATATAATTGCATTGGATCAGATATCACTGACAACTGATTGTCACAAGTAATTAATTTCAACTGTCAAAAAGAGATATTACCGCCGCCATTATAATTTTATTGTTCAATTCTAACTTAAAATTGTTGTATTTTACCAATAAACCCAGTCGTTTATAATAAAATGCTTATTAAATGACATCACTATACGATATTTGCATTTTTATATAGTGTAAAAATACCTGGTCAAAACCATTTTAGTAAACCAATACATACCTATTATTTTCTGATTTTTAGATATGTTTGAGTCGGGTTTTTAATGTTTTAATTAATAATGATAATAATAATTTCCATTTAAATTTCAGATGAGAATGGTCGCATCACGGAGGCAGATTTCGCTGAACTGTTATTGGCGTACGCCGGTTATCCTGCTAAGAAGAAGGCCAGGATGCTGAAACGCGTGAAGAAAGCGTGAGTAGTCTTTTATTTTAGTTTTAATTTAATTAATTTATAAATTACAATATCGGGAGCTAGGGTTAATTTATTTCAATAAGTGATCACTGGAGCTGAGATATCTCTATGACCATTCTATTATTTACTTGAAATCCTACTCGAAAGACTTAAAGTGACTTTTCAATGTTGAGGATTACGAACAATAAGAGCGGTATATATTTAAGTACGTCTGTCTTCGATAAGGATAATAACATAGACAGTGTGAAGATGGTGTAATCGAGAGACACAGACAAGTGGTGGGATTTTCTATAAATATGATTATTAGCTAATTCAAATCTGATTACTTATCGCAATATCATTTTATAGTGTCTTATTTGATACGTAAATTTGATTATTTCTGTATTAAAACTCTGTTGTGCTATTGAAACATATTTCGTTAAGTTACTTATTAATAGCTTTGAGACGAAACTGGCATAACTACATAATTGATTGCTAGCGAAATACGATCACTATAAGAAACTTTAGCGCTGCCTTAATTATATTAAGGCAATAAATAAAATATTATTTTATAGTAAACCACTAGCTGTGCCAAGCGGTCTCACTCGCGTTTATTAGAGAACAATCTATACAAAAACTATTTTAAGAACATTACGCTGTTATCACTAAAAGTACACTTATAAAGGTAAAGGTAGTAAAAATATTGGAAAGGTGTTAAAAATATATAGACATCACATCCGTTCCGCAAGGAGCCGAGCACGCCTCTAAGCCGCGCGGCATGGTGCCTCGCAGCCAGTGCTTGCAAATCGTGATTATAAAATTACAGTATTTCCTACTTATAAATACTGAATTTTGTACAAAATTACAGTAAACGACATTTTAAATACTATTGAAGGGAAATTTAAGTTGAAACATAAGGTCATCTACTTTCTCTGCAATTTGACGACCAAAGAAATGGTCGTTCCTCGATCAAATTAGAAATAAACTGTAAATATATCACATTAAATTGTAAAATTCTTTTATTTGCTCAAAAGTACATCTTCAGCAAATAGATTAGACTCCTACACTGTTTTTCTACCATTACAATATACAGAAAAAAGTTAAAAATATAGTAGATCTAATGTAATTACCAGTGCACCTGGAAACACTGCTCGCAGCTATCGACACAGTCGGTCATCGGGAAGCCGTCTCACCGCTCCCGCCAACAAATGCGCGCGTGATATTTGACCATCATTTTGTTGTATAGTTTTTTTAAAAGTATGATAACTCGTTACATATTCGTTGAAATCAAATACTGTCAAAGGCAATTTTGTCCAAGATTGAATGCATGTAATAAATAATTCATTTATTTGGATAAGGATTAATATTATGTTTATTAAAACACCTTCGCAAATAATGCATTATTTTAGGACCGATTTGAATACCATAAAAAAGGTTAGGTGAGTCAACCTTAAAAGAAAAGTCCGCTACAGCATAGACATATGCTGTAGCGGACTTATTGTTAGAATATTTAAAGGGGAACAATTTCGTAATACATGATTTTTTATATAACTTTTACCGTTTACGCAGTGTACGCAAGGAAAGCTGTCAAAAATATTTTCCCGTTTTTGCAACATTTTCTTTAGCTGCTCCACTCTTATTAGTCATAATGTGATGTTATATAGCCTAAAGCTTTTCTCTATAAATTTACTATTCGACACAAAAATATTTTTTCAATAAGAACCAGTAGTTCTCGAGATTAGCACGTTAAACTAAACAAACTCTACTGCTTTATAATATTAGTATAGATTGGAATCTACATGTTCGAGTAAAATGTAAATATACTTGCGTTACTAAATACCAAGTACCTACAACAACGATATACCCATTATTTAGTTTTTTAGTTAACAAAATCGATTTCAATCATTTTTTCAAATCGATTCCTGTGTTAAAAAAACGTATATGCTCACAGCTGTCGATACCACTTTTTTCATAGGTATATAAAAATAAGTCTAAAGTAGGTAGCGATTGAAAAAGTTTTTACATACACGATTGAAACAATTGATGTTTTGAGGTCAAATAATTTAATTTGAAAAAATTATTTCGAATGGTAACCGGCAGGTTCCGAGACCACGGCGTGGGCATCACCAAGGACGACTACCTGAACTTCTTCCACCTGCTGAACAACATCAACGACGTGGACACGGCGCTCACGTTCTACCACATCGCGGGCGCGTCCATCGACCAGCCGACGCTCAGACACGTGGCTCGCACCGTGGCCCATGTGGATCTACACCCGCACGTTATTAACGTTGTCTTCACGATCTTTGATGAGAACAGTGAGTCTAAAACTTTTTTTTTTATCAGACTGAAGTAGCAAACGAGCGTGCAGTCCACCTGAAAGTAAGTGATCACTGCCGCCCATGGACATCTGTAAGCAACTTTGTATAGAACGGGTGTTCTTGCTGAAGTCAATCACAAATGCATTGCTACTCCGGAGGACTAGAACGATCGCCTTAAATAGAAGTGAGCCGGCAACCACACCCTTCCTGCTGAACTGCTTCACGCTAGCTGCAGCGGTGGCACCTCCCCGGTCGAACTACACTGGTTCACCTGTTGAACTAATATAAGTGGAGGTTTATTGATGTAAGTGTAGGTAGGTTGTGTATACTATGATGAAACCTTGACACCACCACTTGAATGATGAACCTTTTTTTTTTAATGAGTAGCGTGGAACTTTATATGCACGTCATTAATGTCGTCTTCACTATATTCGATGAGAACAGTGAGTCAAGGTCAAGGTTCGATCAAGGGGTACGGCAGACTCGATTGAAACCTTAACCGAATAATAAAATGAAAAAATATTGATTGAGTCTACAACATAGGAAAATTAGGATGTCGAATATTTTGTTAAACTCTAATGGTGCAAATGGCAGCCGTGTTATCGTCACGTATTAATTGATTGAGCTGTCAGTACAAACAAATTCAATCTTCATGTTTGTTCTGTATTCATTTCATTTAGTACATTAGATATACTTATAAAAAGATATTGAAGGTGGAAGAAATCTTTGTGGTTCGGAAGGACTCCGGAAGCACCACCGTCACACCTATTTCTGCCTCATAACAGCTGTGTTATGCGCTGTTGTGTTCTGGTCTGAAGGGTGTGGTAAGGGAGACACACTTTCCGAGGCATTCCATCTTAGTCCTCAGGTGTAGCAACGCATCTGTGGGTAACCTTCGATGAGACTTTGATTTCACCTACAGTTGAAAACAGATATCCACGAGTGGCAGTAGCCACTTACTATCAGGTTGGCTGCGTGCTCGTTTGCTATAAAAAACAAGTCACGGAAACATCCCTGATGTCGATAATTCCAACGCAAGGAACTAACAGTACCTAAATAATTTGTGCTATAAACGCGTATTAAGTGACCGGCGGCGGCGCAGCTGACCTTAGGTGGTTTGTGGTGTTAATAGTAACTCTGAATTTTTAGTATAATTTAAATATTTGTTAATTTGTTACAGTGGACGGCCAGTTGAGTAACCGAGAGTTCGTCGCTGTGATGAAGAATCGTCTGCTCCGTGGCCTCGAGAAACCCAAAGACACGGGTTTCGTTAAACTTATGTACTCGCTCATCAAGTGTGCGCGCGACACCAAACCCGCTTTGTTAGACTTTTAAGGACCTAGGTTTAAAAGGACCTGTCGCGTCGAAAAGTTACCAATACTCTCACATCTATCATAAATATTTATCGATGAAAAATTTCGTAAATCGAATTATATCAACCAGAGCGAAAACACCTTCAAGCTTTAAAAAATCAAATCATTACACTCAGTTTTTTTCCTAATCTGCAACTTTTTTTAATCGATTTATATTATTGGATGCTATCTTTGGTTGATATAATCGAATACTATTATTATAATAGAATATTATGCTACACTGATACTTATAATAGCACTTCGTATGTCGGTATATTGCAAATAATAGTGAATTATTATTGTGCGTATATTATTGATTCATAACAAAATATTCAAAGAAAAATAGTTATCTTGTTTTATGAACAGTCAAAATATTAGTCATTATGTAAGATATATAGGACTGGATTACACAAGAGCAGTTCTAACGTACTGCCCAAAAGTATTATGGCTTCTTTCATGAATAAGGCGGTAGGCGGTAGCCTTGATTGAAATCGCAATGGTAATAAAAACCGTATATTATTATATAGACCACTTCCATGACATAAGCTTGAATATTTCATATCTCATTATTACATTTGTTTATAATACGATTATTTAGCCATATTGAGCAGAATTATTTTATAATACGTTATAAATATTGTCTAAAATAGATAATAATATTACATTTTTCATAATAATCTCAAATTCAAATTTTATAAAAAAATATTATAGAATATTCCTATAGCTACTAAATTAACTTTCTGTAAATATTCCCTAAATTGTTTAAGTTCGAAATGTAAAATTTTAACAACATTTTTTTATGCTCAACGTGATGAATATTTACAGAAACCTAGTCATTACTTTTACATTATTTTAAGCATAATATTGTTTTTTTTTTTTTTTTTATAACAACAGAGTTACTGCTCGTTATTATATCATTATGTCTTAGTGCACATTTGTCAATGGTCAATTGATTTATTTTTTTATTCAATACATTTAGAACAGATTTAGCTTATTCTTTGTGGTTTTAGATGCATTTTTATTGGTTTATAATTATTTTAATATTTCATCTGAAACAATTCTTAAAAGATGTATAATTATAAATAACATGTTTTGTTAAATTAGTTATCTAGGTTTAATGAAGTACTGTATATGATATGATTATTCTAAATTTCTTCATACATTATACTATGCATTACCTAAATATGTTTCATAGTTAAAAAGTAAACGCTTTCTACACTCATAGCCCCACAGTAAGATTTTCTCCTGTGTCGTGGGTGCCATGGACACACAAAGACGAATACACAAACACAAAGACCCAGAACAGAAATCTAAACTCATAATTGAGATGTCTGTCTGGCCGGGGATCGAACCTGGGACCCACTGCGTGTTAGACCGGTATGGTGACCGCTCTGCCACGCTGGTCGTCGTCATAGTTAAAAAGTGTAATAAATGCAAGTGATTATCCAATATATTCGCTTAAATGCGTATTAAAATATAGTATACGGTACACGATAACCGGAATAAAATTGCGTGAAATGTTTGGGTACTGTGGTTCATCAATAACGCTTATGCCAATATTTCGATAATAATACATAACTGGACATATTTACAGGATTGTTTAGTATGATATTACTACTATTATAAAAATAACATGTCGATCAGGGATGTTATGGATATAAAAATTCGGATCTGAATACGGATATGGGAATAATATTATACCGGTTTCGGATACAGTTTTGGACATGTAATTATTGCAGATTATCCGTTAGTTTCGGATAATTACGGTTACGAAGATTATATAATCATTTTATTGCAATTCTATGTCATCATTTGCTATTACAATCAGTCATATCAGCTATTATTATAGCAACCGAATCATTTTTTATTGTGATTTACTAAAACTAAAAAACATGGCTCGGACTTATGAACTCATGACTCTGAAATTAACCGATTTTTTTATATCGGATACGGTTACGTTTACGGATAAATTGTTCTTATTTCGGATAGCCGATAGTTTCCGTTACAGTTTTGAAGGTGGTTGAGCTCTTTGTGGTTCGACTCCGGAAGCACCACCATGACACCTATTTCTGCCTTATAACAGCAGTGTTATGCGCTGCTGTGTTCTGGTCTGTAGAGTGTGGTAAAGGAGACTCACTTTTCCGAGACATTCCATCTTAGTCCTCAGGGGTAGCGATGCATTTGTGGCTAACCTTAGGTGAGACTTGATCTTACCTACAGTTGATAACTGATATCCGCGGGTGGCAGTAGCCACTTACTATCAGGTTGGCTGCATGCTCGTTTGCTATAATAAACAAGTCACGGAAACATCCATGATGTCGTTAATTCCAACGTTAGGAACTAACAGTACCTAAATAATTCGTGTCACAAACGCGTATTAAGTGACCGGCGGCGGCGAGTACACGCTCTTGCACGTACCTTGGATCCGATGCTAATATTCTCGCAAACGCTATATACTATATATTTTAAAGCAAATAATATTAAAGTACGCTTGTTTGTATTTTTTTATATATCAAAGATTTTTATAGCAAAGAACCACCGCTAAATAATATTGATTAAGCTTGTTTTTTTATAATGATAGGGTTTAATAAGTCTTTTTTCTGATAATAAAATGAATTTTGTTGTGTTAAGCTTAAATTAAGTTTATTGTTTGTTTTTATACGGAATGTTGTAAAATATATAGATGCGCTTATGTAATCTTTCTGTTATTATACCTACACATATTGATATAGCCACAACTAATTATCTGACTTTCTTTATTGATGTAACTATATGAAAAGCTTAAAAATAAAACAAAAACTTTTCAATTGAAATAAAATAATTCAAGAATAAATTACATTATTAGACATTAAATAGAGTAGTATTGAAAGACATATACAGTGGGATATTACTGTATCGTACGTACATAGAGCGTCACTGCAACTAATTATTTTAAATGTGTTGCTGTCTTCCAGCCTAATAAGTTGATAAGCACATGTGCTTACGAATCATCTCAACTTATTTCTCAGGGGTTTTAAATAAGTCTTTACTGACGCATCTGTGATGGACTTGAGATAGGACCTGAGTTTAATTTAGAGTACGTCGCATATACCTTTAAGCGACAGGAACCACCTATCCTACTTGCATAGCTCAATGGTTTTTATTATATTAGTAAGTTGTTGTCACTCCTTTTTGGCTGTAATACAAAAAGCTGTAGCTTCTGAGTTTTGAATAAAAACTGAAATAAAAAATGATATATACATGGATGTATTATGATCGTATAATTAGACATAACACTTAAATATTCAATCAGATAATGTGCTCAAATGTATACATTATCGCTTTAAAACGCCATTGTATGTACATATATAATAAAATAATGAAACAGTAATTCGTTAGTTCATTTACTTTTAGTTTGCCTATAATCCCATTTACACTTATATTTAAACAATAGTAGAGACTATTATTAGTGGGATCTTATAACTTATAAAAAATTTGAACATATCGCTTTAGAAGTATAACGGAATATTCTGCTCTTGTAAATATCCAGCTTCGTTGTAAAACCAAATAAATTAACACATGAAGCGGTACGAAAAGTAAACATTTATATTTTATTTTAATGGAACTCATCCCTCTTTACGCGAACCTACTTATGTGTCGTTAAAAAGAGAAGATTTACGTTAACGTCCAGGTCAACGGACCGATTCAGTGAAAAAATATAGCGGCGCCTCCTTGACAAAGCGTTTCAACCCAGAAACATCGGTAAGTTTGAATAAAACGGACAATTTCGGGAGCGTTGACCACGCTCGGCGACTGGGAGACGAAATGGATTATTGCGAATTTCGTAGCGGCCCAGAAACAGCGCGGCCGCGGTCCGCTTGTAAATCACGCGAAGCACGGCGCGCCGAACGTCTCGCGCGCATCTCGACACGAAAAATAGACATAGTTTGATGTGCCCCGGAATAATTCGAGATAATACGCGGACACAGCGAGAGCGACGCTACGCAGGACACCACGCCATCTGGTGAGTAGCTCCGGCGTCCACGCGGCCTTGTCCATAACACCGGTGATTTATTAAAATCCGCGATGCCAAACACCTACACCTTAGTTTTATCACGAATTACCGAAATTCTATAAACTCTATAAAATGTACAATGTCTGTCTGTCTGTAGATTTTTTAAGTGATATCGTATGACTTACTTTGTATTTGTCATTAATGAAAATGGTTCTGGCAATACTTGATGTAATTTCAACATAGAGAAATGGCATTTAATAGCGTTCTGTCTGCCAATTAGAAAACAAAGTTATTCAATAAAGGAAAGGATGTAATGGAATAAGAGCATAAGTGATTTAATAAATCTATTACTTAACGAATATCGTCTATTATTCACTTGGTGATTTTTAGCTCTTCGATAATTATAAAATTGTTTGGATACTTTGTTAATAGTATTATTGTATTGCACATATTATGTACATATTGTTGACAGTAGAAAGATGATAGATAATTAATTAGTGTGCTATACTTTTTCTAGAATCTACTACAAAGTCGAGGTGTGAGCAAGAATGCCGATGTACCAGAGGCCTCCTTTCTGGCGCGTGCCGCATCAGCGTCCTGACCCTGAAGAAGAACCCAGATATGGCATAAGAGGCATAAGGGTAACTATTTTTTTACTTTTATTTATTTTATAGAATTATCCAAACAATCATTTTTTAATATAAAGGCCACTGTCATAGTCGGTATCTTTACCTACCTTATTCTTACCTAACCTACCACATCATGAAAAGTTGATGAAAGTTGTGTGTGACAGGAATAGTACGGACGCGCGATAGAGCGCAAGATGATGAATGAATGAATGAATGAATGTATGGACTGGTAATCGGAGGAAAAGATCCCTGGTTAGGTCGGGGGGCCAAGAAGCGGCGTATTAAATAATAAAAAAAACCTACCACATCAGTACCCGTCTGATTCGTCTGAACACGTTTTACGAATCATTTTGCCTACATACTACAGAAACTTAAGTAGGATATTACTGTTTAGTTCATATTGTCCTAACAGGCAACGTAGTACTGAGATTCGACTAAACTGAGAAGGGAGCGGGGGTACCATTGGCTGACCTACGTCTGCCATAAACAGTAAATAAAACGTATTGAAATGTTTACGCCAGTGAATTAGGATTGGGGTCACTATTAACCAATAACAACCACTCCTACACATTTTGATATCCCCTTTGAAGATAAATTAAATTGTTACGATTCAATTAATCTCATATATTAAGAGATTAATTATGTTGTCACAGGTTAAACAAGCATAAACTAGAAGCGTGTCATATACCTATGTGAAATACCATACAGTATTCTGATAACATTTACTATTTCGGTTATTTTAATTCGATAACTTTTGTTACATGACCTAAAGAGAAAAAACTAAAAAAGAGTAGGTACATTAAAAAAAGAAACATAATATATTATATTTAAAAAGAAACTAAAGAAAGAGTATATTTATTTTTATTTAACTAGTAATGAGTATATTTGGAACGTAACTAATTAGAACTATGATGCATAAAACATTCAAAGCAGTGCCACGCATGCATGTGCTCTTTAAAACTCTATTAATAATTTATTTCAATAACATTCTATAATTATAAACGCTGCTGTTAAATCTGTACGTAGTATAAACGAAAGATGACGTCTGCTTATCCGACTGCGACTCTGCAAGCGCTAATCTCGATAAATGCACATCTCGAGATATTCTAAAGAAAATCAGTACTATATACCCTGGAGAAAGAATAGTAAATAGTTAATAAAAATATTCTTATTTAGGAATTAGTGTAGTGCACGCATTCGACCTACCAAAATGTTGAAACTGTTTACCTACCTTTATATTTACATGGTATTTAAAAAGGTACTTCACCAAGTTACAACCGAATTTAGTTGCAAACTATGTTTAATGTTATCATTAAAAACATTAACCCTTAGGTTAGTTGTTACTGAACACAAATAAATATAAACGGTTCACTTATGTATATCAATGTCACGCGTGATATATCGTTATTCATTTATGATACATATCTAGTGGTATTCGTCATGCACAGTTCGTTATTCGTGAGGAACTAGCCAATATCTAATTACCCATCTTTCATCTCATCGAGCACTGCCAAGATGTCGTATCTTAGTGTTATGCTATGAACACCAGGATAAAAAGATCTATACATGATTGGCAATGAATCGGACCTTCAGATGTAAACAAGATTACAAGAAATTGTGTTTCCGATTTTCTGGAAAAGCTGCTTATTTTCTTTTAATTTGTTTAGGGAGCCCCTGTGAAACTAGCCGCGACTAGCAAAATTTTATATATATGTCTATATATACGATTAAAAGAATAAAATGTACAGCGTTGAAATTTTCTTGAGGGACCACTTAACATATATAAATTTTAAGTTTGCAGCTCGGACGGACATAGGCATATCGTTAT
This sequence comes from Cecropterus lyciades, assembly GCA_002930495.1. NCBI lineage: Eukaryota > Metazoa > Arthropoda > Insecta > Lepidoptera > Hesperiidae > Cecropterus > Cecropterus lyciades. Next base: position 109,976 of record MOOZ01000324.1, read on the forward strand.
ATGGGTTACAAGGTTTACGCTTTTATGCGTCGATAAACATAGATATAAGAGACGAATAGATAACCCGAAAGAGGATTGGGAAATCAGCTAAAGATAAAAGTAGCAAATATGCATGTAGTTCGTCTAATGAAGAGTGGAAGCTGCCACCCCCGTGGGTGTCTAATTAATTTGAAGGCATGTCTAATTAATTTGAGGTAGGATAAGAGTCATCTACGCATATGTATGTTGCTATCCTCAGTTGGACTTCCTAGTAAAAGTACTACAAACCACACCCTTGTCAACAACACAGAATATGATCCAACATTTTGGGCAGAAATAAATGTGCGGCAATTGTGCTTCCACGGTCAACCGCGAATGATTTTACGACACTTTATCTACACAATTAATTGAAAGTTTAACTGGCAATACATTTCCCCTTCCTTCTTTCCTAAGAGCACAGTGATATTAAGTTGTTGAAGTCCATAGAATGCATCTTTGATTTTTCGAAATTATGTGCATAATCATAGAAAATCATTTACTTTAACTATAAAACTCTCACTGAAGCACAGTGAGGATGTATGTCTACTTGTAAATGATCTGAACTCAATGCTAAATCTAAAATCTATCCATCAGCACATCGATGGAGGATTATGTTATGTAGTACTCATCTTTTACCGTTCTGGGGTAGACATCAGTTGATGATAGCCTTTAAATATGTTGTCCGTATCATAATTTCGTATGTAGTAATATATTATATTATCTTACTTGTAATATAAAGGCGAAATTTTGTGAGAGGGGATACGGAGTGATGAATTGTTTGTTGACTCTACAACGCTTGAACGGCTGAACGGATCTGGATGATTCGTTAAATTATAATTTGGAATGACACGTAGGTTACTTTTATCGTACTAAAACATCACGGTTCCTATGGGATAGGAAAAGATGGGACAAAATATTTTAATAAAATTGTTGAATTTATAAAATAAAATTTAAGTTATTTGTATATGTATATGTCATGTCACATTTCTTAAATGCGGTTGAAATCGCTGCTACATTTAGTATAACACAATTTTCCTTTACATTAACGGAAGCCGTTGTTCTCTGTGCATTATGCTTCCCACACGTTAAACATAGTAATTGAACATAAACAAACAAACGCGGGCCAAAACTACCATCCCATCATTCACTTGCTACGTAGTATCGTTAAAAAGTATCGTATAACGTAGCAAAACTAATTAAAACATGGGAAGCTGCGTGTCTCGCTGCACCGCGGGAAATCTGTTCGGTTAATTAGTATAGTTTCCGTAATTTGAATTAGGTCGATTGCGAAGGCAGGGTTACATGCAGTGCAGAACCACGGGGGGAGGGGCGCGTTGTAGTTTGCGGTGGAGCTAAATTTGCCCGCACAACGTCGCGTCTCATCGCCGTGGTCGCAAGTCGCGCAACGAGCGCGCGTCCGCGCAGTGCATCGAACCCCTCACTCCCCTCGCAATGGGGCGGCTGCATACGTTTGTGGTGACGCTGCGGCGAGAGAGCCGGGACACCAACTGGGGCCTCCGGCTGGTGGGCGGCGCGGACCTCGCCACTCCGCTTATCGTCACGAGGGTACGCCTCTAACCCATTACTGCACGCACCACGCCGACAACAATGTAAACGCCGGTGTAAACAAACCGGCGCTGTCGTTAATGTTGCAACCTTTGACGTAAAGAACAATTTGGCTCCCGACGTGCCTAAATCATAAGGGATAATTTAACATGTCATCATCGGGAACATTAATTAATACGTCGACCGATTTCGGACAGCAGGGATAATTTTTCATAAAACCAATGCCAACAAGTAGAGTCGGTCAGTCTAACCCTGATTTCAATAATTGATTCATTTTTCTACTATAATGACATTGAAATTAGCAATTATAGATATTCTTACTGAGTCATAATAAATAAATGAGAGTGCAAAATTATGAACGCAAACTTGAAATAAATTTGGAATCGCTAATAAGTATCCATTCGACCTGACTTCGACCTAGTCAAAGCAGTGACTATAAATAAAAAACTTATTTTACACAATAGCGAAACATTTTTACATAATAGCTTTCTTCGAAGATTCTGGTATTTTGGGATCTGGTATCTGTCGTTCGACAGCTGTCGACAAAAGTGTGTCACCTCATTCCTGCAAGCTTCCCTCTGGTTACAATACAAAGCATTTACTAAAATCTTTTATCTGTTTCCTAGATTATCTTTAATCTAAGGTTAAACATACTGAACGCGGCCAAAATTACACTAATTTGAAAGATTTTTTTTTATTTCATTCGCTTTATCACCGACATTTTACTTATTAGTTACTAAACTTCGCTCATATATTTCGTATCATTATGGTGCAATTGATAAGTGCTAAGTTTTTTAATTATTCTTATATGATAATTAACTTTTAATGTCTGACATATTTACCTTCATCATTTAAAACAATTATCGGATTTTAAAGGCTGATCGACAGACTACTATTTACTCACGAGAATCGTTATTTGGTATGGATGCGATGATATTCATACATCAAATATGATGTGCGAATATGGATAATTAAAAAACAAATAAATGCCCCATAGCTTGTGACGGCGATATTTGTCACAAATAGTTTTTTTTTTATAAATACCTACAACGAAATCGGAATTAATATTTTAATTGATAGTATAGTTCGATACCGAGACATTAATTAATCGCCTTAATTAAATATGTACGCATTTGAGTAAATATTACACGTTCTATACAGTTTACTAACTTCAGGAGTTTCAAACCGACTTATTATACATGAGTGTAAAACATTTCTCACGTGTAGTTATAAAGGTTTAATGGTGATAAATGGCATCATTTGTATAGTCTAAAGGGTGGGTGGGAGATTCCTAATACAACATATTTATGTTGGGCGTATTAGGAATCTACCTCTAATTCGTAGCAGAGGTATCTACCTCTTCTACGAACCTCTGATGAAACTGAAGTTTTAGTCAATGTATTTTCTTGTTGAAGAGTTTTCTTTATCTTATGAATTTTAAGTAATAGTCCATCTGATATTAAATGATCACTATCACTCATGTTATCGACTATAAATTGAATTGGTACGTCTATTCGATCTTATTCACACCTATGTCCAAGAATTATATGCATACAATGATTGAGTCCTCAAAAGCACCTGCTTTAAGGACTTAATTATAATGATTCATATTAGTATATCTGTTTTACAAAACCTTTTAAGCCAAATAACAGTACCAATTAAAACGTCTGTAGACAACCTGCATAATATAAATAAACGGCAGTGACTGCTGTTTTGCAGTATAAAAACTTTTGTTAATAAACTTAAATTTAGTCTTATTTATTAACTTTGGTAGGGTACATGTTATGTTCAGTAAAAACAGCCGTTTTAACATTAAATACCAAACAAACAAACAAAAAAATACAACAAACAAATGTTTGCAAATTCCGTTAAATATCGAAATAGCAACTCCCTATAGGTAATTTTCCCCTGGTTCTGGTTTCAAGAAATTGATTAATCAGAGTCACATTCTCGAGATGCTCCAATTTAAACCGCAAGTGATAGCAAAGTATATGTATGTACAGATGTCTATTACTAACTAGCTTTGCCAAAAAAATTAACATATCTTGAAATTTTAATAACATTTGATACAGTTGATAAATATAATAAAATAAAGACTAAATGTTACCTGAAGATGGACTAAAAATATATTTGTTTTTATTCTATAAAATTAAATTCCGGTAGTTTCACGGGTCAATATGGTTTCAAACACACAGACAAACAGACAGATAAAAACTCTTTAAATTACAGAAATTACTGTTATTACTTATTATTATATGAGTGTTGAAAGCGTTTATCTGTCAATAAAGCTATTTTTTGCAAATAAATACAAAAATCAGACATGTGGAACGTTAATATTTATTATAGGTAGGTATGAATTAAAGAAGCAGTAGGGATCTCGCTTGCGACTTTCATTTCATCAAAATCATTTAAATTCAGATTGACTTGGAACTAATTATAGAGATAAACCTTTATATCTGTTGTTTATAATTTATTTTGGATTGGACAAAATCACAGTGAGAGTAATCACTAACATGAGTTAATGAGTCAGGTGGGAGAGCGGGCAACGGTTTCGTATTTATTTATAACAAACGCCGTCAGCCTGAAGATGTCGCGCACTAGGTCACGTACCAAAACAATAGATATTTTGAAAATAAGTGTTATATTTTCTAAAATCTATAAATTGAACGAGAGATTTTCCTTGCGTCATAGAGTACGAGTATAAGAAATGATGAAAATTTACTCATTAATTTCAATTTATATTTTGCTCTAAGTATTCAGGTCAGTAGTCTCTTTTTATAATATAAAAAATAGCAAACGAGTTTGCAGTCCACTTGATGGCAAGTAGCCATTGTTTCCCAGGGGCTTCTGTAACCAACTCCAGATAAGATTAGTCTTACCTACAATCCAGCACAGAAGCATTGCAACCCTTAAAAACTAAGTTCGAATAACTTAAATAAGTATGTATACCTTGCCCCAACCTTTAAACCAGAACATTGCGGCGGCCAGTAACTACCACTGCTGAGTGCTGCTATGGCAGAAGTACCATTACGAAGTCGAACCACGTAGAGACGTCTTTTAAATCAATTCTTGGTAAATTGTTGGAATAAGTATGTCTCCCTTACCAACAAGTGCCACGGTAGTGTCATCACGGTGTCACTTAGGATTGTTTCAAAACCATGTCTGTCATATGTCTATTGTAGACTTAAGAGCACGTGTATTCACGATTAACAACTCTATGCTGAAGCTATATTTCGGTTCGGCTAGAGTTCGGTTGCGATTTCTTGCATTCTTGTTACTAAGTAAACTAATTTGAACGGCCTCGTCATTCGTTTTCTGCACACACTGTTGTTTTGCTATTATAATTATTTTAGTTACTTAGTGGGTCGTGTTGATGGAAGGAAAGACCAAAAGAAAAAAGTTTTGCCAATTCCGATGTTTACAGATGTTTGGAAAATAAATGTGTTTTCTTTCGTTACAATTTCAACGAAAATAGATTTAATATTTTATAAGTAAAATATTTACCTACTACAACGTCAATAATAATAAATACAGATGTATATAGTTATAAGCAAGACATACTATAACTTTAATGATTTTGAAGGTTTTTAAAATTTAGCGAATGACAGCTGGAAACTATTTTCATAAAGTATTTTTTTTATAAATCACATGGGCAATAATAGCTAGCTCCAGTATCTTGCCTTACATTTGACTAAACTAGACGCTTGTTTGACAAGATACGCTACACTTTGACATTTAGTAAAATATTGAAATATATATAACCGCTCAGTGCCAAGCTGTTTTGACTTCTACGTAATCAAAAATTTTATAATATGCTTTACGGTACAGTTTATTCTTAATCACTGCTTTATACTTATTGAATGTCAAATTTCTGATCTCAGCTGGAAGTTTTTTGAAAAAGTGTATATATTGACCCATCAAAGAATAATTAATTTTGTAAAGACGAAAGATTGTGCTTGTTCCTTGTATTTATATCATCACACCGTCTATTAAATTTATTAATATTTTTCTTAACATAAATTAAATTCTCATATATAAAGTTAGGTTTTTGGGCCCAGATTATAAATGGCTCGTACAGCCCTCTTCTGCACTATATAGAGAGTATTGAGGTCTGAACAGCTTCCCCACAGCAGTATACCGTAAGACATGATGCTGTGAAAGTAACTAAAATAAACTATTCTAGCTTTTTCTCCATCTGTTAATAGTCTGATTTTTTTAACAGCATATACTGTAGAGCTAAGTCTACCTGACAATATAGGCATCTAAAGTAACGCCTAGGAAAACAGGTGACTCTACCAGGTCCAGAACCGTTCCATTCAGTTGAACATTGGTTTCAACATGCCTTACGTCAGGCAACGAGAAGTTAATACATTTTGCTTTCTTCTCATTCAGAAGAAGGTTATTTATGTTGAATCAATGAATGACCTTCGAGAGAGCATTGTTTACTTCGTCAAAATTGTCCAGTTGTCTTTAATTTTTAAATAATAATGTGATATCATCTGCAAATAATACAGTCTCGTGATTATCACCTACATAGTAGCGCAAAACATTGATATAAATTAAAAATAAGAATGGTCCGAGTATCGGACCCTGTGGAACGCCTCTTGTAACAGTAGCGCCGGAAGATATGGTGCCATTTATTATAACCTTTTGAATTCTATCGTTCAACTAAGAAATCAAAAGGCTAAGAGCCTTGTTCCTACTCCCGTAGTGACGTAATTTCCTGACCAGTGTTTTATGGTGGACACAATCAAAAGCCTTAGATAAATCACAAAATACACCGAGGGCATCGCGTGATACATCCCAGGCTCCACACTTTTCATAAATTAAATCCTGCATCTATAGCAGAGCGATTCCTTCTAAAACCGAATTGGCTGTTGTGAAGTATTTTGTTCTCATTAAAATACTTCAACAAATAATTTAAGATGATTTTTTCGAAAATATTACTTAACGTTGGTAGTATAGAAAATTGGTTAAAAATTGGTTGGATCAGAAGTACCTACTACCAGATTTAAAAATAGGAATCACTTTACTTTGTTAAGATCAGGAAATACACCGCAAGTAATACAAGCATTGAACACAGCAACAAAAATTTTGGTGGTTTTCAAATATCTTTTTAATTTCATTATTAATAATATTCCAGGTTGTTCTTATTTGTAGATCATTTTATCTTATTTAGATTTTTATTTTTATTTATTAAATATAGGGACTTAGCACAAGGACAGGCGAGCTTAAAAGTTTAAGAGTATTTTTTACATATTCCTTAAATGTAGCATCGTGATTATAAGACTAATTTTCATAATATAATTTTATTCTACTTATATAAATACTTCTCGTTGCCCATTCACTAAATTTGGTTCGTCCATCATTTACAGTTTTTGACTTAAAAACTTTTCCAAATTCACCACTGATCAGATTTAACACCGAATTATATAATGTATCTGGGTCATTGTGTTTAGGCAACAGAGTTATTTTTTATCCTAATTGCTTTTAAATATTTCAAATTTGGTCATTTTTTATAGGAACAAACTTAATGTCCCTTCTTTGAACCTTTATGATTTCTAGGAATATCTTTCTAAGGAATACCGCTAATTGCCCACAGTGATCTGAGTCCAAGTTATTTATGATCGATTTATTTAATGGGTATAAGTTTGTGAACATTTTATCTATACATGTTGAGCTAGTAGCAGCTATCATAGTAGGTTCATGAAACCTTTTGTATAAGTTATAAGATTCAAAAAGCAAAATAAATTTTCTTGTTTGAACTGTATTTTTTAGCATTAATGATAAAGCCACCACAGACAACAATGTTCTTATTTGAATTGGTGGCTTTAAATAAAATATCTTCCATTAACTTTTCAAATTCCTCGTAAGGTGCAATGGGGAGTCTATATACGCTAACAATCAGGAACTGTTCAAATTCTATAAATGAAATCTCAATTACTCGCTCAACAGACAAGTTTACAATGTCTTTACGTTCTTTACATTTTATGTTTTTGGTTATAATTATGAGGGAGCCATCTTATTTGTTCTGTTCAACGAGGTAGCATCCTGATGCTTACAAAAGTTAAACATGATTTCAACGGCTTTCAACCAGTAGGTATTCGGTAATACATAAAACATTTGTGTTACTTACATCTTAAAAACCAAGTCGCAACTAGAAGTATTAAAATAAATTCTAAAGTTATTTTCCTTTTAATATCCGCTGCAATATCTATAGCGCAGTTTATGACACCATATCAACACCCTGCTTGATGATGCTACTTTACGACACTGATCACTGCCTCCCAAGGACATTCAACCAACTTCATATTTGACGCCTCTCCAATAAGTGAACCGGCTACGACGCTAAAACTGCTTCATACTAGAACTAGGTGTGACAGTGGTACCTCCCCGGTTAAACCACTCTCGTTCTACGACCTGTAATATAATAGTAATTTATAAGTATGGCAACTTTAAAGGTATTTGCCCGAATTATGTACCTATGTGCCAAATAACTCTGATAGTCTATTGAAAGCTAATGTCCTCCTAATATACCCCCTTAGTATTTGTTATATCATTACTAAAACAAAATAGCAGAGCAAAGGGTACGTATAGAACATTTTCTCTACGACACAGAATATTATAATGAACTTATCAGTGAAGTTCTGAAACTTTTACCAGTTCACCGATATTCTTAATTTCGACTACATTATGTACATCTGTACAATTTTTACATTTTCTTTGCATAAAATGGCCGTGCCTGAACATTTTTTGCACGCCAAGATTGCAAGTTTTAGTCAGGATAATGTATAAACTACATTAAAGAGTTAGTTTTAGTTTGCGATGATGTCAGACGACCAGAACAGATGAGTACCTACCATCTGGAAAATTTTCGTTGATCAAAAATAAATTTAATGTCTAATGCACTTATCTTAATATGACCTTCATTTCCATAAATCTGGTTCTTGCGGCCTTGAGCCCATTATTTTCTGTTCGCTATGAAATATTTTGATTGCCCGCTTCCCCTTACACGCAGTTAGGATGAGTCAATCATACAAAGATATTAATTTAATACTTAGGTACGTATTCCGTGACGAATCAGCGGATTTCCCAGCGGAGCTTTCGAATTTAAAAACTAATTTGACTATAAATATTTTGACGATGTAGTCGTATACGTTTACTTTAAGTTTTTCTTAGAACAAATGTTTTCATCAACGGTTTTCCATTTGTGTTGACATTTATTATAAATTAAGAACTACATGTGTTTGTTTATTCTATTTTCATTTCTCTAAATACAAGTAAGATTAAAGCGGTACTTGTGTTAATCAATAACACAAACGAAACGGCCAAACAATTAAAACATGCAACACTTTGATCTGAATATATAATAATTGTGTTTCCCTTATTCGTCTCCCCTTTATCGTTTCCCCGAATCTTGGAGTTTTATGAATTACCTAGAATCAAAAACTTGTTTCGTGAAACATTCGTAATTTTTATTCAATTAGAACCTTAAACGTAAATTAGTTAAATATACACTTTTGTTAAGTTATAATTACATATTATTGTCATTTTATCGTAAAAAAATATAACATAAACAAATCATCATATCGTCGACCACCATCGTATTCTCTACTACCAAAATGAATTAAAAATTAAAAATGGCCATTCGAGGTGACTTCACAATAACAAACCCTCAATTTTGCGTTAACGAGTTACGAGTAACAGATCATTCTTTGACGCAGACGCATTACGTTGAGTTGTTAGATAATCTCGGACATCCGCCAACAGAGAAACTGCAAAAACACCGACCTCACCTAGATCACCTCGAAAGCGTTGAAATGACGTCGCGAAAGAATTTTGCATCCGCGACATCACGTTAGACACGTGTAAATATAGCCGTATGTCCTCGCCATTGACTGAGAGGAAGTGTGATGGATTTGCGCAGATCTAGATGTCGATTCGTCGGCCTCCACGGAGTTGAGCGGTTGTTTTCGATAAAAATGTCAGTGGCGGTTGGCACGACAACGCCGGTGGACGCATTTAGCCTGGCTGATGGCCAAGCTCAGTGCATAGCACACGTCCCACGTCCCAACCTCCCCCTTGCCCAGTCCCAAGGTCAAGCTAACCATCGATTTCGGCGCATTGTCTGTCCCAACTTTCAGTTTGTATAATGACGCTGTCATCATTTGCCATCGTTTAAAGTTGGTAAATTGATAGCAATATTTCAAAGAAAACTATTAATCAACTCTGCACCGAATAAAAATTCTTTAAGCGAGTCTAATTTGAACATAAATAAAGTTGAAACACAATCAGTCAAAATACAAAGATCCATTTAAAAACGAATGCCTATGACTTGTTCTAAGAATCTAAGATCGTTCACCTAGAAAAAATGTAAAGAAAATTTATATTTACCTTGAATTGAAACAACGTACCTGTGACCAAGTCCAGGGTTTCAGAATGTCACGGCTTCGTTTCTTTCCACCTATATGTCATGTGACATTTGTCGTAACAGTTCCAGATGTAGGCCATCCGTTGCGGCTTAATTAGTTTGTACTAATGACGTGAAAACGTTTTTACATACCTCTGATGTAACACAAGTTAATCAGCGTACAAAAGGTTAACACAGATGAAAAAGCACCTACTTATTTTCGTTGAATAATGCAATTTATAATTCTTGGGGTGTGCAAATTGATTGTATAACAGCGGGTCATTTATCAAAAGTATTTGAAGACTATCAATATCGGTGTGAATAACATTTTAGTGAAGAATTTTAACACTAAAAAATCATTAACTTATATAGCCAATGTGCGAAAATAATATCTACCCGTTCTTCTAATTTCAATCACAGTTCGTCTACAATTTTAATGTCGCTTACGATTCTTTCACATAAGATCTTGTTTATTCTCATCAGTACATACCTAATACTTTGTCAATCGTCATCTATACAACATTAACGTTTAAATTTAACAATTTTAGGTAAAGGTACCGGGGTTGAAGGCAAACTATACTAGACATTTCATTTCATTCGTGTGTTGTACCTACCTATATCAATCTATAAATTGTATTATATATTTATTACTCGTAATATAGATAAATTTATTACTCATATAACCCAAAAATTACATGTAAAGTTGATGATTAATGAATGTGTTGCCAAAAAAATATACTGTTTAAATCATGAAATGTTGGAACTAATTAAACATTTGTGTTCAAGTAATTTAGACGTTTATTTTAAGAAAAGTTGTAAACTGTGGGTAGGTCCATATTTGTTTGCGTCGCGGTTTTGTTATAAATGTGATCACTCTACGTAGCTCCAGTCAGTTTTGTGCGCCCCGTTGGAGTGTTCGGACCTTGCGAACACCACGCTGTGTTAATCGGGTACTAATTGTTTATAATATACATAGGTAGAAATTTGTTATTCAACTGTGCCAGTTAAGCGCTGTTTTGTCATGGTTTGAAGGGTGTGGTATCTTACTTAAAGGGGTGAGATGGTAATACTTATCCGAGCTATTCCCATTTAGTCCCCAGGTAACACTGATCTTATCAAGGTTAATTACATATTTCCACGACAGGGGCCACTCAAGTACACTGTATGCCCGTTTGTTACTTCTATGTTTATAAAAGATCTTGTTAAATACAAAGAATTAATTATATTGACCTCATCTGATATTTACCTCCTTCCAGGTGACCCCTGGAGCGCCGGCCGGCAAAGAACTGGTTCGCGGCGACATCATTGCCAAAATCGACGACTACGACGCACGCGACCTGCGACACGAGGACGCACAGAATCTGTTTAAGAACGCGCCAAAGCAGATCAAGTTGGTTGTGCAAAGGTAAAATTGTTTTAAATTAAACAAAGCTGTTAAGGAAAGCAGTTTTTAAATAGTAAAATAAAGCTGCAACGGCGGCAAAAGCAATTAAATCGGTTTCAGTCTTAGCACTGCTGATTATACATTATTTGAATTTAATATTTTGATTGTTGTTTCGGGTGATAATCTAAATGATCTTGTATCATATCATAATTTTATAGTTGCAATTGTTATGGGAAAATTGTTTTACCGACTTAATGAGTTGGACAGAATCTACGTTATCATAATTGTATTTGAATTACTTTTCACTACTTTTGACCTACCTGAACGTACCGTGTCATCAACATAAAATTACTATTTAAATTCCTTGTAAGTCATTTGAAATTGCACTTGTCAGATATACAAATTAAATGACTGATTGTAATCCGTAGCAGAAGGTGAATTAAGTCCGCAAGGTATAGTAATCGATGGTGGAATACATATGTAATACTTTCATGAGGTACATCATACAATGGATACCTAAGTGCAAAAGTGAGAACTTTAGAGAGAGTTATACTACTGTCTATGGACGTTGATTATTTCCCCTGCCATTTGGTTGAAATGTTGAATAGCTGGTGATTGTTCAGTGTAACCACAGGGGTGGCTCGAGTCCTCATCTGTACTCGCTGCCGCGTTCTCCGGGCAGCTTTGTAGGCCGAGTGCCCACACCAACCTTCTATCATGAATTCGCTGAGTAAGACCGCCGATAGGTGTCGTCTTGTCGCCCTTTATTAGCCCCTAGTCCACGTTTACATGTGTATAATTACTGTACTGTATCAAACGTAATATTAGCTACTTACGCAAATATCAAATATATTTGTGGATACTGGACATGTGCTATATTTCAGCAAAGGAGGCCAAATATTACATGTTTATTATGCAACATGTAAATCATCTGAAGAAACAACCTTGACTGCTAAAAATATAACTGCAAACAGGTTTACCTCAATATTCATATTTCGCTTACCTATTACACGTATGTTTAATATTTTAAAAGTATTGTTACGTTACAACTTGTTTTTCATACCAACATATACCAAAGGTGGTACATTTTTCCACTTATTACGTTTGATACACTACAAATCGTCGTAAGTATGTAACACTCAATATAATTCTCGAATGAAAAACTTGCTCGATTGCATAGTGCGTATGTTAATATATCTTCGAATGTTGATACTTGATATGAATCTTTTAATAAAATAGTAGCATGAATTCGATGTTAAAGATAGGAATATAATAAGATGTCTAACGATACAAATATATATCCAACATTCAATCCAAAATCCTTCAGATCATATTATGCATAGTACCTGTTACATGTTGTTTTGCATGTTTAGTTCAGAATATCTACTTATTTGTTATGAATCCTGTATGATCATTGTCAATTTATGTACTTACAATATTTGTCACAATGAGATGTATAGTAAAAACTTTTGTTGTTGTTTAGTTCGTACATTTAGAGTTCACATATTGGCAACTGAATTGGAACGGTGCCTGTAGCCCTATTATTTTATCGGAATCTTAAATGTTCTTAGGCATATGTTTGTAGTAAAAATCGTTCTAGTAGTTTCTAGATAAAAAAATATTTAGCATTTGAGCCGAGCTTTGAGTTTTGTATTATGTTGTCAATATGTAAGCTTCATTTGTTATATATGTTACCATATCTGAGCGAACTACACTAGAGGACGTGACGATACGTCTGACTTGAAAATTGGGTTATACATTGAAGAAAATAATTGTAATTTTTTAAAATCACTAGACTACCCCTTCTTAAAAAAGGGCAGTCCAGTTGTCGTAATACCGTCAACATCAAAATTATGTATAATACAATTTTACGTCATATTAAACGGCTGTATTTTGCTCTAGATTTTGTGTTTAGCATCTACATTTCAAGACTGTCATGGAATTTATTTACCAGTTTGAAAAATATTACCAAAAATTTTTAATTTATTCTAAAGATATTAATATCTTGATTTTAATTTAAATTACCAAAATATTGTAATACGAGCAGAGCCGAGTTCTGAAACACATGGATGCTAAACATTGTCGTGATCATTTCTACAACGCGCTTTTGAACGACTAATGAGAGAGACTTGAAACAATGTCAGTTCGAAGCGTGTTGGAGATGTGACGATATCACAAGGACCATACTTATGCACAAGGCATGTTTAGGGACGTGGACCGTGAAACCCCGCGAGGAACTCCGGCGGCGCCGCGCTCACCCATACCTTTCGCTGCTGCGCCAGCCTTCAGGTAATCATTTTACGAAACATTCTCATTTTACGAAAAGCGAACACCTGCCGTCAGAATTTCAAGTTTTTCTCAGTATTTCCCCCAAACTGTATAATGAGCTATAATATCTATATCCATCCATCTATCCATCCATCAGCCCTTGAAAGTCCACTGCTGGACATAGGCCTCCCCTAATCTGCGCCACTCCGACCGGTCCTGCGCCTGCGCTGGTCGGGGGGCGGCCTGTACTCCTTTTAGCCGTGTGGGGTCGGTCTTGGATAGCACCACTCCCTCTCTTCCTGTGGATATCGTAGGAAGCGACTAAGGGATATTAACCAGGAGATGGGCAGCAGCATCTCTCTATGAAATTTCAACCATACTGCGGTCACCAACACGCACAGCCAAGCGCGGTGACTATGGCAAAACCCCCTAATGGCAGCTGCAGACTTAATATCTATATGTACCTATGTATATAGTTAGTTTATCCACGCGCGTCTTTGAAAGGAGCATATTGTTTACAGTTTATACTTTAGTGGCTATTAATGGAGCTTGATTCGAGACGAATCTATCACGCTCCATTTCGAATCCACCAAATTCTGTAAGGGAATAGGTAAATTTGGCTTGATGCAAATTACGCATCAATATACTGCCTTCTTAGACGTAATGCATTTTACCAAAATTATATTTATAATACTGATTTAAATTTTAATTCTGACGCAGTGTTCATTTGGGTTTATTATTTCAATAACTAAAATACGTATGTTCATAAGGGCAGTTGAATATTTTATGCATACTTACACCGTATTTAGTCGTCACCTTTCATCAGGCCTATGATCGACTACATGCTTACGACAAGTGATAATAAACATACATAGTATTCTAACATGTGTTCCGTCACACCCACGAGCTCTAAGCGATGAAAAATGCTTTTTAGTTTTACGTAAATACTTTGTTGGATTGAAATACGTAGAATAAAAAATTATCGTGACACTAGAGGTTACAGGGCATTTAACCAAACGCTTTTCTTTGTCTTAACTTAAAGATAAGAAATGGTTACATTTTTGTCTGAATTTGTTATTAGCTTATATTAGAACTTCACGTTGACCATCTCAGGTGGTTGGGCAGCTGAGAAGAAGACCAGCATTGGATTGCTGATGGACGCAAGGCAGCACTACAAACACGCTTTTGACACTACTCACACCAAAATACCAATATTTTATGCAGCTTAAGAGCCGATATCTATCTTACATTTTTATATAATTATGGAATGACTTTGCCTCTATTACAGATATGCCTATATAAAATAGATTATCATGTTATTTATATCTAAATTAATTTCAAGATTAGTCAAGTATTTTGAAACCTGCAGCTCTGCTACTTGATTTCTTTGATTCAAATTAGTTATTTTGCAAATTTGGTGCATAATTATTATGTACCATAATTTCTTAAAATAATGCGTGAATCACTATACACCAGTTATCACCATTATTTAAGCAGGTTTAACCCAGGTTGGTCATTATATTCGGTTCGAGAACACAGTAAGTTTATAATTCTCAAGTTAATAATTCTCAAAAATATCTAAAAATAATCTAAAGGTGTAAATGATTGCAATAGGAAACCGCTTACCGTAGTAAGACGGGAGTTATCTCTTGGTAAATATTTATCTTGTACATAGAACCCCAAGCCCGATGCCGGCGCCAGCGTTCCGCGGGCCGGAGTCGTTGCCGCGCAGTACTCCAGTACCGCCCCACGCACAAGGCCAATACGCCCCGCAAGGATACACTCACTTCCCCGTGCAGCAGGAAGGCGAATACCGCTCGCTGCTGCTCTCGCCTGCGTCCAACCGCACTGATGAGACCATCGATGAGTCCATTCAAAGCCAGGTTAGTATTATGAGAATTTCATAACCTACGTTGCACAATATGTCCATCCGAGACATTCTTGTTAGGTTAGTTGTTAGGAACATTAGAATTTTGTTTTTTTTTCTTGTTATTCCCTTGATATGCAATAACAGGAATGGTGTAGTCGGGAAGGAAATACTTATTTTATACAAGTCTAAGAAGGCACTTACAAATAATCGGTTACAATGTTTTTCTCATGATGGAAACATATTTTCAACTGAGAAGATTTGTTAAGAAACTCTGCTTATTTTATTACTTTATTAATATATACGAGTAATCGAGTATGTTTACTTGCAATCGTTGATACTAATACACCTTTGTTATAAATGCAGAATATGCATTAACTACACACATTTGAAGGGATTGTTCAAAAGAATCCAGCCTATTTCTGCCTTGGTCAACTTGAACATAAAAATCTAAATGTTCATTACATTTAGATTTTTATGTTCAAGTTGACCAATTTATACCCCTAAAAATGGTGATTATTTATTCAGATGGTATCTAGGATCCTTGCAGTAGGAAACATATATAATCTTAACGTACTCAGAAATATAATACACCTGTAATCGCATCCTGTTAAAATTTTGAACTTTTTGATCTGACTCGTTCGTTATTTTGTCTAATCGTCAATCGAAAATAAGTCTTAATTATTTCTACGAGCCTATTCCCGCTCCTCTGACCTGGATCCATCCATTAGCTCTTAGAGGACAAAGGACTACCTTAATGAGGTTGTTTGTCAATAACTACAGCGATAACTGCAGTAAGACTCTGCACCCATCTCATGGATTTTGTTCCTTAGTCGCCTTCTAAGACATCCACGGAAAAACAAGGATTATTTTTGAATATATTGTGGTCGGCTTGTCCTGCCAAATATAAATTTTATCAAATATATGTCATACATAGACTCAGAGATTAGGATTAGGTAAGGTAATGGCACAACACGTCATTCGCTCTGCCAAGAAAATTTTCGCTGTAAAACCTGACTAATAAGTAGCAATAATTCTCAGTCACAAGGTGAATGAGCAAAGATTTGTGTTTTTCAAAGTGAACAATAACGCCCTCTTGCGATCCCTGGAACGGTGACGGATCCGGAGAAAAAGTGAGAATTGATACAGCTGTTTAGGAAGTGATGGATGATTTAGTATTCTAATGGACCTTTTTGTCGGTTACTTTCCCTTTTGTTCCGAATTATTCTCCACGAACGGAAAATGTGTCTAAAATTGGACGGTAGTCAACATAAGTGTGACGAATATTTCTCCCACTGCTCTAATCACAATTAGGGATTTGAATGTCACCATTCGGTTAGTGCCACTGCCAAAATATTTGGTTGAGTTTCATATGCTGTCATATCGTTTATCTCGAGCGGTCATTTTTGTTGTCGTCACATAGACCCAGTTTCAGTTTCCTTGGAATTTGGGCACAAGTATGCAAACGACGGGTCGTAACTGACGTATATCTTTTTCTATTAATAACTCGACCCTCACATACTTATCTACTAAATTCGCGTACAATTTTGCTACACTCTAATGCGACAATATACTGTAACTTGGCTACAACCAGTGGGACATACCCAGAGCTAGGCACGCGACACTTCTCAAACCCATGGAAAGCCTGGAGCGTAGTTCACCCCGTTGCGGATTGGTAGTGGTTATGAGGAAATTGTCAATGCCTGTTCTAAACCTCCTTTAAGGCTATCGACAAAGCTTAACGAATGCGTACCTGTGGTAATTAATAGGACCGATGGCTTAAGCCCTCTAAACTTCGATAGCTCGCAAGAAAATGTTGACACTAGATATACTATCCTTACATACTACACTAGAGTTCGACTGCGTTCGACGTAGCTTTGTAGATCGGTTGAGATTTGCACTAACTGCAATCTTATAGTAACAGTTTGTTTCTTCCTATATTGTGCTCGCTGATTTCTGCCTTGCCTAAAGGTCGCCTGGTAGAGAATATTTACAGTATAAAATCTTCCTTTGTACCAGTTGGGCTTAAGGTTCAAATTTTCACTGTAGTAATTACCTATTATATTTTTGGATCATAAAATTAGTAATTATACTATGGCGACATTACCTTTATTATTTTCGTCGTTTTGCAATTCTGTTGTGGCGTTGCAACATTTTTTCTTTTATTTTCAAGAATATATAAAATAAATTGATGTCTCATTGATAAATATGGCGAGGTCCAGCTCATACAGAGTCCGTGGCTAATGCATCAAGCATCGATTCAAATTTTGCCTCATACATAACTTTTAATAACTTTTTAAAAGTTTTTGTCTCCTTATATTTTGCTCTACCAATCAGCGTAGTGGAGTACGCTTTGAAACTCCTATAATTGTCAAGAGAGACTCATGCAATGGGTTGTTGCCAATCGAAAGACATTCATGTCCGTCCTTACCTTCTCGGGTATTTTTTTCTTAAAGAAATTTACGTCTCATATCCGCCAGCTGTTTTCTTATCTAATGTACGAGTTCCGGCACGCGAAAAAATAGCTTTTGGCACGATTTCCAACTGCTATCATCACAAAATGGGAACCCGGATCGCTTTCTAAGCCTCCACAATCTTTTTTCTGTACTAAATATACTAACTCATCTAATAACGAGCATTTGTAAGCTTGTCACTCACAATTACCTATTAAGTATAGGTTTGTAACGCATGTAATTATTTTTTATTAAAACTAATTATATGTTACATCGTAAATTTAACAAGTTGATAGAGATTACCGGGTTAAATATAATAAAAGGCCTACCAACTGCTTCAGAACCCAAACAATGCCCTAAACGAAAACTTACCCCTAGAAAAGTGACGGTCACTGTTTGGTGGTTTAACACGGGTGTAATTCATCACAGTTTTTTACCAAACGGGATGAGCATTACTGCAGATGTGTGAAGAACTGAACAGAATGATGGAGAAGCTCGTACGTCTCCAACCAGCTTTGGTAAATCGTTCGGCTTATGCACGATAACGCGCGACCTCATATTACACAGCAGACGGTTTCCAAGCTAGAAGAACTAGGGTTGGCAGTTCTCCGTCATCCGCCGTTCTCACCAGACCTTGCGCCTACAAACTTCCACTTTTTTCAGAATTTGGATAATTCTTGGTGGGAAAAAAAATCAATACCCGAGTGGCAGAACAAATGCATTTGAAAAATTTGTTGCCACCCGTCCAGCTGATTTCTTCAAGAAGGGCATCAATAAGCTAACATTTGCCCGCTTAAATTGTGCTACAACTTCGCGGCGGAAGAAATAAAAAATATAGAAAAAAATAGCAATTTCATAGGTACCTATTTTATTTTTATCTGATTGAAATTGCATACGAGCATGCAGACTGCATGCATCTGATGGTAAGCAGTAATTGTCGCAAGACATTTGTTAGATGTCCATGGGCGGCAGCAACTTCATATAGAATAGGGGTTCTATTTGAAGTCGATCACAGATGCGTTGCTTCTCCTGAGGACTAAGATGCTCGCCTCATATATAAACGCAAGAACTGCTTCACCTGGTGGTACCTCCCCAGTCCAACTGCACTGGTTCTACCACCTGGCAAAATCACTAAAGTTCTCTAGACTATATTAAGGTTGAATAGTTGAATATTAGTTATTTATTGGCATTATATTTTTTATATTAATAACAATATTTCCGCGTACCTAAGCATCCTGCAAACACTTGCGTGCATATCTTATGTTACGATTTACTCACTAAGCCCTATATTTAGGATCTGATACGCTATCTATATTTCTCAACGGGCCCATGAAAATTCGTATTATTTTAAACTTCTTAATTGATAGTAAATGTAGAAATACAAGAAACATTTGAAAACAGATTTGTGTGTTCTAGTATTGAGCTTATAAACATACGAACTTAGAGAGTGACACTTTAATTTAAATCACAGATAAACACATCTTTTTACTTATTTGTTTAAACATGTTTACCATCATTCTATTTCGAATATAAACCACGAACGATGTTTATAGTAATACTTTATTATGGTTATTGATATGTTAACACCAACTTATTTATTTTTTGTTCAAAATACGCGACAAAATAGGTTAACCGCGCTGTTTTTAAACGTAATCACGTCTTTTATAGTTTGGAGAGGCGCCAAAACGCAAAGTATTATAACGAATAACGTTATTAATTAGATGGATTGGAAGCTGTGACATTAACAGGAACGAGCAGGGTTGCTGGAAGACGGACAGCGATTTAATAAACATTTGGAACACTGGTACCGATCCAGAACCGTTCGCTAAATTTGTTTACTGAATCACACTCCGCAATAATAGATTGCGGTGACGACGTCTCTCCTACCTACTTAGTGTTGCGGTTGAATAATAACGCTGAAATAAAACGAGTAAAGATTTCGAAAAAGAAATGTAAACAACATGCGGAAATTTTACTTGTAAATATTATTCGTTGAGACGAACGTATGTCTAAGATAATATCTACGTTATATGTTGAACGAACGACACGCGAAAAGTGCAGACTTTAAAGTGCACACGTGTGCAAGACAGTCACACATCGACGCCGTGTACGTACAATGTACTTAGTATGTCTCTACAAGTGTAAACTTCGAATGAGACACGAATGGTGTGCGAATGAAAAAACACCAAAATATCAAAATTGCCACCTGATTATTATCCATATATTTATGTGAATATCTCAAAAATGTTCCTACTAAACAGGCGATTTACACACGTAGGTAACGTACGTTACTATACGATCGCGTTTACGAATATCCGATGGCTATCTTGTAAGCGCGGATCGCTTTCGACCATTTATTGCAATACGAAATTAAGAAATAGCAAATTGTAAATAACGAATATTACATGTGAATACTCGGCAAGGCTCCGATGGCATGGAGGCTCTCGCCCACGCTGACGCCTATTTTCCCGTCATATTTCCAAAATAGATTGCATTGAAATCACGTTGTTTACTGGGTGGGAGCGACTGGAGACGCAGTTCGCGACCGTTCGCCCTACGATTCGTCCGTCCAAGCGGGTGCTACCACGATGGCGGTCAACCCCAATTTCTTCCCAAATGGGTACCAAGACCCAAAGCATCTCGAAGAGGAAGTCGTCACCAACTGGGTTCGTTGCCCGTCATACTTAACCTTATGCACTCTTTCTATAATTCTAGTGACCTGAATCTTAAAACGCGGTGTGTACAAGAAGCTTTTATCGAAGTCTTATATCGTGTGAATCTTTAATCTAGTGATATAATTTTAATGCTGCATAATATTAAACGTTCAAGACTCAACTAATTTTGGATCACTCGAGGCTTACGAGTTGTGTTACAAAATATGTGATGTAATATTTCACGAGCATTTTACGACGAACATATCCATAAAAATTAATCATATATGTTTTATTGGTATACACTCATTTTTAACATAAAATCCATTTATAAGACACTGCATTAAATTTTTTACAACTCTGAAGATTTATATCATTTCATAACTTAGAAATTGTATTATTTATAATTTTACTTCCTATTTGATATAACGTTAGACATACCAATTTGATGATTAACATACCTTAATTATGCACTTCATGCGTTTCATGATTTAAACCATGACAAAAAAAAACTAATTATTTAAAGTATTATTCCAATTATTCTGTGGACGTGACTATCACTTTAATAATAATAAAATAAAGTTTACTTTCAAAGACAGTGTAAAACTATTGTGACTGTAAAACAAGTACCTACTAGTAAAATGATATTCAGAAGCTTTTAAAATAACTGCTACACGAAAATCAAGATGTTTTCGTTGTAAATTAAATGGCCAACTGTGATCGCTATTTTCGCCTCAATGTCACGTAACGTTTTCTTGAAACCGTCACTAAAACCAAGATTGAACTATATTCATTACTCGCGTGCGTGATTTTAAGTGTGATATTCTTTTTGGAACATTACGAATAAAATGCCATTTTGTCGAGACTTTCAATCAATGATGAAAACTTCATGTCAAGTATAAGAATACTTAAAAGTGCTAAGGTACTTTTTACGTCAAAATATCTTGTTTCGTTACAGTATTTTCGAAAACGAAACACTCGTTATACTATTAGAGATCCCACTAAATAAAAAGCTAAATGTTGCAAATATTACTTCGTACTACATTCAAGAAAAATCCCAGCTGTCCTAATGTTTTAGCGTCAAATTATTTAGATCTCTACTGCTGTTTGCGCTTTTCAATGTTAATCACGTTTTAAGTATTCTACAAATTTTATTACCGCAAAATATCGCTGACATGTGTATTTCTACTTTTTAATAAATCTAATCCTCGAAATATACGGTGTAGTCTTTATAATTTTAAAGAAACACGAGAGTGTCCCTTTTAATGTTTAAATTAACAAAATTACAAGTATTTTTATTCGGAAAGTTAGACTAGCTTAGATTTAGTGCTCTTAAACATTTTTTTATAACGTGGTATTACCTAAAACATAAAAGATACCAGGTATAGATATCCTACGCTAGTCATCCGATTTCGATCCCTCGACACGTAAATCTAATTATTCCAAAACATAGACGAATTACCAGTTATTTTTTAACTTCTATTATTCTATTGAATAACATACAGTATACACTGGCGAACATTACTTACTTACCTAATAAAACATGAAATAATATTTAGATGTTTTTGAATATTGAAATAAAACGTAGGTATGTATGTGTGTACAAAAATATGAAGAACAACATCGTGAATCTTACGAGAACGACTTAGAGGTTTTCAAATGTGTGTAAAGTCTACCAACGCGTAATAATCCCACGTGGAAACTTTGTACGTAGAAACCACGCGAGTCGTAGGTAAATTCAACCTATCTTGGATCTGGATTGAGGTCTATGTACTGCTGTGGGCAATAAAATAAGTAATAACATATAGAGAGCGAAGCCGACTACGCGATAAATACATGTAAATAATCCGTTTACACTTTAACAATTAATGAAAATAATCGAAATCATGATGACAAATAATGGTGATTAATGGGAGATTATAAAAAAATAACATTCTAGAAATCGTAGGTGATTAGAACTTGTTAAGAAGTTATACCTACTCAATTATCAGTAAAATTCAGTGTTTTGTATGTGCCATCATTTTAATGAATGCGCTTGATACATGTTTAGGTTAGTTGGTCTAAATCCATGCCAGCTACAGTAATTTAAAGCCGAGGACGAAATGCCAATTTCAAATAAATGAAGTGAACAAATAATGCGAATGACTTCATGTCCAAAGCCACCAAAGCTCTGGTGCTATAACATGCAATGGACGGAAATAAACGTCGAAACTCATTGTTTGCGCAATGGCTCGGTTTATGGTCCTTGCTATCGTTAATTCCCAAGGAAGTTAATGCCAATTACAAAACTAATAATGTCTACCTACAGTACTCACGTAATCTCTTCTGAATTTCATAAACATTGTAGATAATTAGTTTGTTTCCTATTATAACATACACCATTCTTTACTTTAAAAATTTACAGTAAAATATAAAATTTAACTTGACCCGTCTGCAATATGCGTCGTCATTCGGGATTAGACCAATGTTAATGAGTAGAGTGAAGAAAGTGAGTTTTTCTTGTGCAAATAACAATTTGTATACGAACGCAAACTTAGTGGCTGACTCCCGGTTGACGTTTTTAAGGGTTTCGTAGAGAAATGGTAACATCGAAACCTTGTGATTAAAGCTTCATGATGATAGAAGTTTCAGGCTTAATTCTTTCACACATCACTCAAGCATTTGTAGCACTAAGTACTATGTACAAAATTAGTAGTTGTCAATGTTTTTGGAAATACATCCATTATAGTCTGTGCGTACAAAGTCGCGTTTTCAACTAGTTTTTTTTGAACTTTCCCAAGGGCCGACGTTCGCATATGCTCTTGACTTTTAATATTTTAGTGTACATTTCACACTCATTTAATCGACACTTGCTACTCTATTTCATGAAATCCTAGTCATAAAAAAAATTGCGAAAAAAGCATTACCTACTTGTTCCCATGTGCATAAACGCAATTCGCTTTCTAAGTGGATCAAACAATATCTGGAGTACGTGAAATTATTACATCCGGCGGCGCTGACACAAACGGATATCTTGAAAGCGTGGCCCACATCGCGCGTGTAATCAGAAATATATTAAAATGGTGTCAGAATCATATCCCACATGAAACAACCTCGCGGTATAATTAGACCCGGGACGCGCTACATCGCTCAAGAGATCAGGGTTGCAAATTATTTATCGTTACACATTGACGTGCCGTGAAAAACGGCGTTTATTAGCCAGAACGTTAAAATGCTAAGCCATACACATGCACAGTGTCATTTTGGCAGATATTATTTGGATCGTTTCATCTATATTAATGTCTACTTTTGGTGGCTTTATAGCAAAGGTTGCATTATTGCGTACTTTCCACATCAACGAACGTGCATACTGGCGGATACTGTCATTAAACAATAACAAGTCTTCGCAAAGTACTGCCTTAGACCTACGACTTTATTTTAAAAACATTTATTATGAATACAATAATAAATGTTTTTGAAATGCATTACTAAACGACAAATACATGTAACTTTAACTTTGATTCATAAAATATATTGTATCTGACGATCTAAGTGCCCCCGTATATGAAAAAGCTTTATTGAAATATGGAACATAGCAATATTTGAAAGACCAACGTAAATACCTAGAAAAGAGACACCATTAGTTTCTGTCCCAGTTCGAAAGAAAACTTAGAGTTGAATTCTGGTTTTAAATTTCTTTATTATGTTTTCCTTCGCTTTTTTAGAAATTAGTTAACAACAACTAATTTCTAATAAACACATATGCAATTTCGAATTAAAAGTGTTTGTTGCAACGTCGTGGTGAGGCGTCTAGACCGAGATTCAGAGTACAAGATTATCGCTGCAGCAAAATATTTACCATTTATGTATAGATGACAAATTAACGGAGCATATCCCGACAGCCTTACCGCACGACTCCATTAGTGCTGCCGGGAGCGAAGGTGCGCCGTGAGCCGGGACCCACCGAGAGCTACCTGCGCCACCACCCCAACCCGGCCATGCGCGCGCCCCCGCACCACGACTACCGCGACACACTTATGAGGCAAAAGGTAACAACCACACAACAACAACAGAACACAAAAACAACATTACGACAACGAAACACAAAATATGTGACACAAAGTGCTCACTTACAGTAACACAAACACTAAATGTTTGTGATGTGAAATATGATAAGTATAGATTTTTACATGGAACAACAACATAACACCTGCAATATCCTACGAATTACATATTCGTTAGATCGGTCACACGAAGTAGGTAGTTGTAAACATCTGCGGTGCGCTATGTTTATAAGGGACATATATACATAAAGTATTAGATACAGATATTGATTACAAATTAATCTCCATAAAAGTCACATAATGCAATGCAAACTTTCTGGAAAAATTATTAGTCGCAAATATTGCAAACAATATTATGTAGAGTCACGCCTACGATCTTGACCTCCAATACTTATGCAACGAAGAAAATAACTTTACAAAACAAAATGAATGCAGAATTACTTTATTTAAAAAAGAATCTTTTTTTAAAATGTCCGCTCCACGTGACAGAGATTAAGATCAACTTAGTGATTCTTCATTTTTTACTAAAATTTTGAAGTCAGTTAAAATGAAGTTCTACTAAGCTCTACATTTGTAAGAAATACAAAGTTAAACAACTGAAATTAAAATTCAACCTTGAAATTATTTTGGTCGCCGGAAATACGCTCGAGCAGTTGGCCATAGACCTAGAATATTTCGCTATGGAATTGGCCGTTGTAACTATCAATACTGACTAAGTCCCACTAAACTCAGGAACAGAAATAAACATCAAATGTAGCCAACCACTCAGTCCAACGCAATTCTTTTAGACATCAATCCTTATTTTAAATCACTCATTCACTCCTTCAGATATATTATTTAAAGCCGTGATCGAATTCATGATTAATAATACTTGGATC
Organism: Cecropterus lyciades; assembly: GCA_002930495.1. NCBI lineage: Eukaryota > Metazoa > Arthropoda > Insecta > Lepidoptera > Hesperiidae > Cecropterus > Cecropterus lyciades. The sequence continues at coordinate 135,514 of MOOZ01000324.1, forward strand.
AATCACGGTGATCGCACATCACATCGCAATAATACTACCACCCACCTAAGTCCCTTGTAAAAAATATCTTGGCAAAGTTTGTACATAATAAACCCGAAATAGGAACACGTATTGCACGATGCTATGCACACATAAATGGATGCGTACTACCTACTCTGTTGATGAACTTATATTCATTGTCTTAAAAAGCTTATAAATATCTCTGGCGCTTTAAAGCTCTATCTAGCCTGTATCAACTGTATAATAGTGTAAAATAATAAATGCCAAAATATACTTTAATCTCTTTTTAACTACACTTACCATAAATGGCAGGCACTCTGACATATTTGCATTATGCTACTTTGCCATATAGAAGGTCCCGGGTTCAATTCCCGGGTTGACGTGAATGTTAATTTCAAATGTATGTTCTAAATGTGCTTATAAGTAACTTGTATTTATGGCAATGGACGTCACGATAGAGGTAATCATTTGGGGCTACATGTATAGCATTTCATTATACATCAAAATGTTGGAGTACTGTGTAATATTTAGAATTTTTGGGAAAACTCAGGTGGCAGAATCGGTGTTGCAGCGAGTGGTCGGCGAAGACGCCAACAAGGTGGTTCAAACGATTGTGTGACACGTGCCAATGCCAACATCATGAGCTTTATGCATGAACTGTTCATCTACTTCGACTGAGACAAAGTCGAAGGCAACATGTCTGTGGATTCATTGCATCATGTCTTTAATTCAGATAAAAACCCAAAATATAATTGCCTGCGCTGGCCATAAGTGTTTTACTAAGCACTTACTAACTGTAACATGTGGGGAAGATATTTCAAAGTAAATGGAACCTCGAAAAAGAAAATTAGATATGTTCCTCTATAATGTTCTTGTTCAAATTTAGAATTTTTGGTGAGCAACTTGTGCCTGATAGCACGAAAAATACTACGTAATTAAATTGTGTTTGCAGTGAATCCGCAGTGGTTTTTTATATTTTTGGTGTCTCGGCATTTTTTTGGGATTTCCTTCTTCATTGTTGTATACTTTCATCGGGTTGATCTCATAGTTTGGTGTACTGGTTTTCTTCATCTTTTTTCTATCATGGTCATCTATTCAGGAGTAAAAGCAGTTTGTCCAAACGAAACATGTTTATAATTTTTGGAAACAATTATATATATTTTCTATTGTTAAAAATTCTATCAACCTTGATTATGTTCATTGTTAGTGAGCTTAAAATATTTTGTTCATTTTTATAGTAACAGTATTTTTACATTTAAAGACAATGGCCAAAAAGCTAATAATAACCTATCATAAAGAAGATAATTGGTAAATCCTAATAATTTTTAGTAGTTGCCATGTTTCGAACGCTGTTATTTCATAGCGCCAATGGGACAATTGCTTTCTTCTAAGTACCTGTCTCACATCATAACCGTAAATGTGTCCAGGTAAGTGTATATATTACAGTTATAGTCATATTGCCTAATTTTGTAGGTGGTGCACAAGCAGTTCAACTCTCCCATCAATCTATACTCTGAACAAAACATCGCCAATTCTATCAGACAACAGACCTCGCCACTACCGTAAGTATTCGCACTGAATGTGCACATGACTCACGATGGAAAGTTCTAGATTAGTTTTATTAAAGAATTCCGTGATATTTCAAAACAGAAATCAAAGGTCGAATAACGTTCGTCTTAGAACTGAATTTCAAGAGCATGGCTGACTGCCAAAAGAAAATAACTGACATTCTGAAACTGTGCACACGGAGCTGTTTAGGTCCACGATGTACATAGCTGTACAATTGTTACGAAATTCAAAATTTGGATAAACAAACAT
>MOOZ01000324.1:150461-169461 GCA_002930495.1 Cecropterus lyciades
TTTACATCTGTAGGACCTTTCTGGCCAGAGATATCGGCATCCTTTGGCAGAGGTATCTACAAGAATTAAAAAAAATTGAAATGGCGGCCACTCCGACAGGAGGGAGGGTAGACCCCCATATATGGGTGTTTTTGTCGATGAAATTAGGTATATTTTCTAATCTTAAATTATCGCTAGGTCATGACCGGACACATTGTATATATACGTAAGCGCCAAATGGCTAACATCTATGCTTTAAAGCAGGCGGACATATCATGTCATTGTTTGTTATCATGACGACACATTTACGAACGTCCATTTGTAAACAGGCGTTGTAGGTATTTTTTTTCTCCCGGGCTATTTTAAGCTAAAAATAGGTCTTAAAGTCTATCAAACTTTAATCTTTCTCAACAAAGAACTGAAGAATTTTTTGTTATATGTCTTTGTTGATAATTTACCCGCAATTACTCCAGTTTTATTTATTTATACACATAACTTTATAGTAGTAGGTAAATGCAATTACAGTTACAGGAAATAATTAAATAAGGAAAATGTATTATTGTATATAAATACATTGTTGTCCTGTAGCTTCCGGGCAGGATAACACACAATGGAATAGAGAAGCTATCAGCAGAGGTAATAAAAAACAGTTTAAAAAAAAACTGAAAATCACGCTTTGTATCTAGCTGAACTAAAAAATCGAAAATAATTTTCTATAAGTTAAAAAAAATATAGCGATAGCAACAAAAAAAATTATCGTAATAATGCATGGAGTGTTTTTGAAATATTTTATTGTAACTTTTACGATAATTTACAATAATTAACTATTTTTACTTCTAGCACCCCACGCTTTTTTACACCTCATATAAATGTGAACCGGCAATCACACCATTCCACCGAAACGCAAGAACTGCTTCACGCCAGAAATAGGTGTGACAGCTGTACCTCTCCGGTCAAACTACACTGGTTCTACTTCCTGGTGCAAACAATGCGCAATGCCTAGTAATAGTAATAGTCAATATACCAATAAGTCCACGGTTGACCTCCTCGACAGCTCGCTCGATTAACACGAAGAGCGACCACATGACGCACAGCGCTGCCACGCAGTGGAACAACACCGCGCAGCATAGCCGCCGCCGCTCCAACCCGGACATCTCTAGCGGCCGCCACTACAATCAACAGCCTCATAAATTTATACGAATACTAGTTGAAGTACTTGTGCTTCGCTACGGGACATAAGAATAATCGCCATCTTTAAATAGTGCAAAACATCCAAATCAAAAGTAGCCTAAAAGTTGACCAGGTAAATAAGCTACATCCATGCAAAATTTCATGTAAATCGGACCAATTGGTTCTTGCGTGATTGAGTAACAAACAGACACATACCATCCCATTTTTATATATTAGTACAGATCATAAATGAATGTTATGACTTAATCTAGGGGTGGTTTGCCAATTGAGACAATTGCCCAGAGAAAAAATTAAAGATGATTGAATCTTTTTATATTATTATTTTCTTCAATATAAAATATATTTTTATTACCAAGCCATTCCTAAAGAAAGCTATTAATTCAACATTAAATCCATCCTACGCTTAGAACTTGAAAGATTTCATTATAAAGGGCGGCAATGATTTTATGTTTGCGTAGTACATAACTAAATAGCTGACTCTGATGTGAAGAGATTGTTTGAATGCACTAATTTCTCAGTCAGAAACGATGTGTCGATTTGAATTCAATATGGTCCAAATGTTTTGGGCCGTCTTACTTATATAAATTTTGTGATACTATGTAATACATTTTGTAATACATATATGCTAATCATCAAAACCACTTAACCAAATTCAATGAGTATATGAATACGCACTTTGTTCCATTTTAAGAGATATCTTATCTTGACTTATGGGCCCAATAAATGATGCTGTAGTTGAGATTTGAATTTGTATATGGCAAGATGTTCAACAGGATTACAATACTAATTAATAAATAAAACAAACCTCATTAAATGGCTTAATTTTTGTGTGCATGATGAAATTGAATTTGCATAATTCACAAGATCTTGTTTCTGATGCAGTTAGCCATTGTTGAAGGCAACTTTGATGCACATACTTCAGACTACCTGCAAAATAAACGACATCCACCGTATTAAAATATAGTGCTGATATAAACAAAAAAATATTCAGATATAATATTTTTATGTTACATAAATTGAATACAACTACAATCATGCCATTAAATGCAAACTAAAACAAAGCACGTGATTGTTATATAAACAAATGAGTGTTATGCAAAAGACATTATTTTTCATAAATTTAAAAGAAGAGGCATGTATTGTCATGTACTTCTGGTATATTTTTTCAATCATGATATAGGCAACTATTGATTTCTGTTGCAAACAGTAAAACATTGTTTGTATAAACTTTAAAATCCTAAATTCCACATACATGATTATTTTTAAGTAATCTAAAGAATATTCTATAATGTTGTTATGTGAAAATAACATTAACAAGATAATTTTTTTTACAAGAACTTTATGATAGCATACTACTCGCTATCTGTGTTTATAGCTTGAATTTCATAGAATTCAATCATTCTTATTTGGGCATTATGTTACAATAACTTTGGCAAATGTGAATCTACTAATTATGTTAATGAATTATGCATATATTTATTTTAAATTCTCAAGTATAGTAATAACATAATGATGAATATAAATATGAACCAGTGTCCTCGAAATTTCTTAACATTGGACCAAACAAATTTTACAAAACCAGGTATCCTTTATATAGTGATATTATCAGTGATTTATGAAGCAATAAAACATGTTCATTTGTATTTTAATATATTGTTGCAAGAATATATTGTTCAATATTCAGGAAAAAAAATTAGCATATCATGCATACAGGTTTTGAATACATAATGTATGATGATACACAATTGTTGCAACTGCAGAGGTAGTCAACATGATCAAATAACAAAACTAAATAAAAAATTACATTAGTTTAGTGATTTATTCATTGTTCTGTCTATAAAAGAAATAAAATTAAATTCTAATAAAATTATGACAAGGGAGGGTTATCCTAAACGAGAATCAAATTTATTTACTATTATTTAACATTAACAAATATGGTTTAAGTGAAGTGGAAATACATTTTTTTGTGAAGAAAGATTTAAAAATTCCAATGAAACAAAAATTATGAAATTTGTTACAAATTTCTAGTACTTACTACAAAATATTTCAAATTCAGTTTACCACTCAAACTGTCCAACCAAATTTAGAGGAGTTAGAAACCTCAGTGATTTGAATACAGAAGCACAAATACTCCATTTTATAACAAGAATGTTAGCTACTGCTGCATGTTGTGATAAGGCAGATACAAGATGTGTTCCATCTTAGTGCTGAATACTTAGAAACTCATCTCTGGCCAACTGCAGGAAGATCTCAAATCCTACAGTTGATAACAGATGCCCATAGCAAGCAATGACCACATATCAACAGGTAAATTGCAAGCTCTTAACTACACTGATTTAAAAAAATGTATTAGATACACATTATAATTACATAATTGAAGTAATAATCAAATATGATTATTTAAATTAATAATTTAACTGTTCCTTAAAACAACAGTAACATAACAATTGGATCTACCAATGATCCCCTCATGAACAAAGTATGAAATACCTGGACAGTTGTACTAAAACATTCAACTACATGCATGTGATGAAACATAATCAGATGTCATGTTTAAGCACTTGTTTGCACAATACATTTATTTTGTAACACAGATCTGTTGGACCTTGAAGCAACTTGATCATTAAAGTTTCCCAATCGTATCAACACTCGATAGATAAAAGATACATTGGTGGTGTTTTCTTCTGGTATATTCTCAAATCTTACCTGAACAATAACATGGTGCGAGTAAGTGATTATGAGCTTCACTCTCACAGTGGCAGATACGACAGATGTCTCCGCTGGAGTTGCTGCACGAAGTCTGACTCGATCCGGAGCCCGCTCGTACAGTCTCCCTGCCACATCCTCCCCAATCCCAACTCTCGATATCAGACGAATTTTTAACGTTTATTTGGTGAACGGGCATAGTGGATATTCCTTAGAAATCACTCACGAAAGCTCACGTAACATAATATTATTATTCTTCTTTTACAACCTATTCTGATTAAAATTGTGATTCCTTCGCATGACAACGATTGTCAGATTCGTAAACATGTCAATTATTTCAGTAACTGGACCTATTAAAAGAAATTAAATTACGATATATACTAAAATAAATTTAATAGCTACACAATATAAATCAAGTAATAATCACACTAAACAAGAAAAGTCGCAAACATCAATAGTCGCTTTCTGACTGCTGAAGTGATGAGCTGCCGAGTGCTGAATGCACAGATGATAAAATTAATAAATTTACTCAAAAAATAGATAAAACACATGTTCAATAAAAGCAAACCAAAAATAATCTAAATTTTATATCTAAATGAACTATACACTACCCCACTAAGCAGCCCGATATACGCACTTTTCTATAATGATAAGGTAATCGTAGTATATATGACTACGACATGATCAGCCGATTAAATTACATTCATTGAATTACCACCGATTAGGATCAACCTTAAATTAGTCAATTTGCATTCACACCATATAATTTGCAATAAATTTTCAGACCTAGTCAAATTATTTAGATATACCTCGCCATGCCATATCCATTACATTTACTAACACTCTTGTCTATGGTGTCGTATAGTAAAATAATGTTATAAATATTATCTTTAGTACTCTGTGTGTCTATTGTCTTGGCCCGCACCACCACAGATGACAGATCACAGAGTGCCTTTTAGCACCAGCACGTTTTCGTGAAGTGGGTGCGCTATTGAATTTTGGAAATAAATTTTGTTACTAAATCTAAATATGAGTGCCCCAGCCGAAATTCAGGCTGAAGTTTGTTCACTCATTTATCAGTTTGTGCAAACCGTTGATAAAACGCTCGCGCAGAAGTTTTTGAATAAAACTAAAGCGGTAAGTGGACCACGTGTGGTAGACACACGTGTTAAGACTATTTAGATTCGGTTATTACTTTATAGTTAATTACTTATTCTTTACATATCTCAGTTTAATTTCGTTGTATTAACCCTGTTATTAAAACAGTTCTTCAGGCAATACTTTTATTTAAAAAATACCACTTGCGCCACAATGCCGCCATGCCTCATTTATACTTAGCATTCATCTAAGACCATGCCGATACTACATATTTCAGCTGTTATTCTTCACCCTTCATTTAAGAATGTCTATTTTATTGTATGCCTTGTTATATTCCTGTATTTAATTTCAGCAACCCAGACCGAATGACTTGCCAACACTCATTGACATAGTTTCACAATATAAAAAATTACAAAAATCTCAGAAGGGCGCATCAAAAGGGTAAGGTTTCAATAATATCCATCTTAATATTAAATATAATACAAGTACCACTGGTGGATAACTGTGTTACTAACATATCTATGAGTTCTACAGGCACCTTACATTATCAAAATAAATGGTTTTGATATAAATAAGTAATGCAACTCATAACTGCGTATCATAACTAATGTAATACCCATTTAATATAACATATTATATACATATATAGTTGTTATTATTTAAAAATAACATCTTCTTATAGATATTAGAATATACATATATTAAATAAAATTATAAATAAAGCTATTTAATAACGTCACACCGAAGGTTGACTTTTGACAGAAGTCGAAGCCAAATATTCAGCTATTGTCAAAACCTTTGGCCAAATCCGAACGTTTAAAAATCATAAGAAAATTAGTCCCAAATTGTCTAAAAGTGAATAATACAATAATTTTAAAAACTTTGCATAAAAATGTTTTTTTTTTTTATACATAAACAACTCTAGAACTGATGGGAATTATTTTGCAACTTGTCAAAATTTATAACATTTAAAAATAATGTAAATTTTAAACACAACTGGAAAAGCAAGCTTACTACAGAGTGTCTGCTTACCTCTGCGCTTACCATCTCAATCGCTATGTAATGCATTTCTTACAGTTTGTTCAATTTTTTCTATTGTTAGAAACCTTCTTCGTCAGCCAAAACCTTTGCCGATGCCGATGGCGGTTTATTTGCCTGAAGCCAAAGCTTTGTTTGGACACTACTATTTATTAGTTAGGATGTACAATTATATGTATTAATTATTACAGTGGTGAAGATGTCAAGTCCAAGAAGGCATTGCCACAATTCAATGGAAAAGGCCCCACACAGAAAAATCAAAAACAAGATTCATCAGATTCAGACTCAGATGATGAAGAACCCAAAAAGGTAATTTCTACAAAGTTAACAACAGATGTTTGTATATATGAATGTTATAATTTTAACAGGATTACTATTTTGCTCTGCAATATGACATGATGTATAACTTTATGCAATACATGATACACTGTGATTCAGTATTCTCGTCACTACCTCTGATTAATAAAACCTTCGGATTTATAACTTGACACATCAAATTTACAAGATTATACAAAGCATGTTCCATTATTTCAGGTTAATGCAGTTGTGAATAAAAAACCACCTGCTAAGAAAGAAGAGTCTTCTGATGACAGTGATAGCAGTGAGGATAATGCTACTGCAAAACCAAAGAAACAACCTGTTCAACCTACAAATATAATCAACAAAGCTGCCAAAAAGCAGGAATCATCAGACAGCAGTGATGATGATGAAACTTCAAAACCTCAACAAAATAATGTAGAAAAACCCATACAGAAACCTGCCCTGAAGAAAAAAGACTCATCAGACGACAGTTCAGACAGTGAAGATGAGAAACCTCAACAAAAACAGCAAGCCAAGAGAACCCCTGCAAAACCCACTCCCAAAGTTGCCCCTCCTAAACAGAAAGAGTCTTCATCAGACAGTGACGATAGCAGTGATGATGAAAAGAAAAAGAAACCAGTTCCAAAACCAGCTAATGTTAAAGCAGCTCCTAAAAAAGCAGAATCATCAGATGACAGTGATGATAGTGATGATGACAAACCTCCTCCAGCTAAAGTGCAACCTACTGGTAAAAATGTTGCAAGTAAACCTGCACAACCTAAAACTACTCCAACTCCCAAAAAACAAGCATCGTCATCAGACAGTGATGAGAGTAGTGATGATGATGCTAAAGCTAAGGGTAAAAAACCAGCTGCCACTCCTGTAAAACCAAATGCGAAAGCACCTCCTAAACCTAAAGAATCATCTGATGATGATAGTGATGACTCAGAAGATAATAAAAAGAAAACTGTTCCTAAGCCTGCTCAGCCAACCCAACCCACACCTGCAAAAACACCTAAAAAGGCAGCATCCTCATCCGACGACAGCAGTAGTGAGGAAGAAACAAAGGTAACTAAAGCAGCTCCACAACTACAAGCAGCTGCTGCAAAGCCTATAGGAAAAACAGCAAATAAGAAACAGGAATCATCATCAGAGGATAGTGATGATAGTAGTGATGATGAGAAGAAACCAGCACAAAAGCCCGCAAATAAACCAGTTCCTAAAACAGCTGCGAAGCCTGTAGCCAAAAAAGAATCTTCTGATGATAGTGATGATAGCAGTGAGGATGAAAAACCTAAGACCCAAAAAATTGCTACTAAACCTGCAGTTGCTGCTAAGCCCAATGTGAAAAAGTCATCTTCAGAAGACAGTGAAGATAGTAGTGATGATGATGAAAAACCTAAAAAAGTACAACCTACGGCAAAGGCTACCCTTAAACCAGCAGCTAAAAAAGACTCATCCGATGAAGACAGCAGTGAAGATGATGAGCCTGAACAGAAGAAGGTTGCCAAGAAACAAGAGTCATCTGATGACAGTGATGATAGTGATGGGCCACCAGCAAAGATGTCCAAAAAACAAGAGGTAATTAGTATTATGAATGGTTTATATTTCTTATCAATTCATTAGTTTTTGTGTTTTTGTTAATATTTAAAATTATATTGTGAATTCCAGGTTGTTGAAAATGGTTTCAAAGCTGGAAAAAAAAGGAAGGCGTCAGATGGAGATCCCACGCCGGCTAAAAAACCATATAGTAATTTTGTAAAGGTATACATTTTCATTATTATTATTTTATTACCATTTTAAACTATTACTTTTAATTACACCTTATTGACTTCATTTAAACAAGCTTTTGGACTATCTATACTATTTAAATTCCCAGTGTATTCTATAACTTATTGTCTCATATTACAAAATATTTGTACTTTATTATTCAATTACATCCAATGAAGTAATAGGAATAATAATTATCTTAAAAACTTGCCTGTAATACCAGAATGCATTTACATCTAAAACAACATATATTTTTCATAACAGCTTGAATGTACTTTGCCTAATATTCTGATAATATTATTCTTTCAATAATTAATTCAACGTTATCCTTGGGTAAGAGTTTGATTATATTCAGATAAAATCTGGTTTCCACTTTAATATAAAAAATTGTGTTAATACGTAGTTGCTTAATTAAAATTAATCAAATGGTAATTCTTTGGTATCGATTGTGTAATAATAGGTTAAAATTAAAGTAACTCATGAGGTAAGTTATGAGCACAAGGAAAACAATATATTTTAACGAATTTTTAGTATCTATAATATTCATCAGATAAAATTAGGACAAAAGCAAATTGAGCAGTACTGAGTAGAGAAGTCTTAACACTCTTAACCTCATAAACTTGATTTGTGCATAGTATTATTATAAGTGTAATATTGTAATGAAGTAATTTTCGTATCATTAAAAGTGCAACAAATCGCGGCTGGCCGCAGATAATGGAATCCTCGCGAATCTCATTTGACCGTAACGTTCTCACGCACATATTAAAAGTCAAGCAGAATCTTTAGAACTCTAGAACTAGAATCTTTAGAAATTTCAATCAGACAGCTGAAATAAATATTTGTTTTTTATATTAATTTTAGGGTACAAATGTATCATCAACACCCAGTGACAAAATTAATGGATCAAATAACAAACCTACCCCCTTCAGGCGTGTTGTCACTGAGACTATAGAAGTGGACCCTAGACTTAAGGACAACTCATTCGATGCGAAGGTAAATGCCCCTAAGTTCGAGAAGCCAAGGCAACTCCATGTATCACTAACGACTTTTGATACATTGAAAGTGACACTTCGCAGTGGCTCTACATTTCGGGCATTTACTTAGCGACTCGAAAGTTACATAGGGTTGTCTTGGTTCTTAAATTTTATATCTCTATCAGGAGGGCGAAGACGAGGCGGATGGCAACGTCGACGGTGAATCGGAGGGGAATAACTCTGGCAGCTGGCAGGATCGCGGACGGGGGGGATTCAATAGGGGTGGATTTAACCGAGGCCGGGGTGGATTTAACGATAGAGGAGGACGAGGTGGATTCCGCGGTCGCGGGGGATTCAATGATAGAGGTGGAAGAGGAGGACGCGGCGGTCGCGGAGGGTTCGATCGAGGTGGACGAGGAGGCTTTGATCGCGGCGGTCGTGGATTCGATCGTGGAGGTCGTGGAGGGTTCGACAGGGGACGAGGTGGCGACCGCGGAGGGCGCGGCGGCCGGGGTGACCGTCACTCATGGGGGGGAGATAGGGGAGGCTTTAAAAAGAATTTCAATGACAGGAAGAGCTTTGAAGGGGGAGACTCAAGCAATAAAAAAATAGTTTTTGATTAATCTATAGGTAAGCACTTAATACACCATTCATGTAATGTACTCGTTAAGCACATGTTTGAATATAACGAAAAAACGATGCTTCACACTCCTTGTATACAAAAAAAAACTGATGCAGACATTCTAGAATTTCAATATGTACACTAGTAGGACTTGAAGTTAAAAGCTTTTTTTTGACATGACTTTATTACTAGTTATTTTTTATAAGATCGATGTCTAATTTATTACGAAACAAGGTATTAAAAATACATATAAATAAAATGATTTCCTTTTACAGAGTGGAGCTCGTGGATCCTGGGGTGAGCGCGCGAATACAGACTTAAAACATACACGTGGCAAGTCATTCAAACATGAGAAAACAAAGAAAAAGCGGGGCTCGTATCGAGGTGGTGCAATTGATACGGGTGTCCATTCCATTAAGTTCGAGGATTAAAGTTCAAGAAATGATGAATAGCATCGAGCTACTATTTCGTGCAGAATATTTATTTTTCCAAGTACATAAGCTGAGTAGCATTTTTATTTTTTTATCAATGAAAGTAATGGAAAGAAATAGGTTTTACCCATAGAAATAGATTTTAAGTTCAATAATGGCATTTCTCTTAGGATTAAGCTAATGGTATAAAATATATTTTTCAATGTAGCAAAAATCTTAAATTTCAATTCCTGAAATTCTTAGCTAGATATGTTTGACCTCAGTAATATTTGACTACAGTTAAATGACATTTTCGAAAGATTTTGATTTTAATGCTTCATGTTTTTTTTTTCACTTCTGGACAGTATTTAAAACAATATTTTTATAAGCTAGTCTTATTCATTCATTATTATTAGCAAAATGATCTATAGGTAATAATACTATAGGTAGAATTACCCAATTTTTGCAATTACCACATACATTTTTTTCAGTGTATGTTTTGATTTTATGATATTTTTTCATTTGACCGAAGTAATATTTACTACACGTCTTACGTGCATTAAATGACAAGATAGTGAAAAAATGTCACTACATAAACGATGAACCGAAAAGTAGTGATAACTATCATGTAAACTTGTGTATATGGTCAGTTTTAAGTGACTGTACCATAATAAATCTTTATGTCCATGTTTGTGTAAATGAATTTGTTAACTTAAGTTAGTCATGTATATTAAATATTTTCTCTGTTAAGTAAAAAATATTCAGTTTTCTTTGCCTGTATAATTTTTAAAAGCTATAATAGTAGTACTTTTTATATAAAAAATAAAATAAAAACCTGATGTAAATAATTTAAGTGTATTTCGTGCCAGTGATTTGCGCACATCCTTTTAATTATTATTTTTTAGAAATTGAGAATGTTGTTGTGCTGAATATTATTATGTTAAATGAACAGGAGTTAGGAATAACAATCTATGTGGGGTTGACCTAGATTGGTTAAGTGTAAGGCACTTCATATATGTATGGATAATAAAGTTCCTAAGTACTTAACATTTTAGCTAGTAGCTTCGTACATTTTTACGAATTTGAACATCGTAAATGTCGTCGCATGGTCAATGGTGACGATTATAATTATAATCTTGGGGACTAATATTCATAATTATGTATAAAGTGCCTAAGTTGACCGCCTTAATTATTATAAAACTATAATAAATAAAGTAACGTTTAAACAGGTTTTACATATTTCATTTTTCTTTTATCAGTCTATGTACTACAATATAGGTACTTTATCAATAAATTAATAAAAGAGTAGTCATAATGTTTTGTTTCTTTAAAGAAACATAAGATCTCTCTTACCAATTAAAACTAATATAAAAATAAGCGACGCTTTGTATCAGCACACCCAGCTCGGGGCCCTTTTACAGCAGATTGTGCACGAATTATATGTATGTTCCACTTATATCACTCTAGGTGCTACTTTCTAACAGGGGTAACGCACACGTGATCGAATATTTTGTGAAAAATGCATTAATTTGTACTTATGTAATTAACATACATAAAGTCAGTCCAATACTATGCGAATTCGCATAGTATTAAAGATTGCTAACGTTTTTAACAGCATTAAAATATTAAATTAAATTATGTATGCAATGATGAGTTATTACGCTTGGTTGTGTTTATGTATGTTTTGTATACTGGTTAGCTTCTGTTATGTGTAAAGATCTAGTATCTTTACACAGAAGCTAACAACGTCACTTCAATCTGCCGCTTCTTGAAAACGTAAAGGTAGTGTTAACCGCTGTTGTGTTTTAGTTTGAAGGGTGTAGTAGGAAAGACAATCTAATCAGAGGCATTTGAGCTTAGTCATCAGGGTAATGACGCATTTGTGGTTAACCTTCATATAAGACTAATCTTATCAGGGGTTGATCATAGATGTCCATGGGCGAAAGTGCTTCTAAAAAAGTAAGTTGCCGAATCCTCCTAAAAATATCTTCAGAGGGCGCAAGGACATTTTGAAAGTTATAGTTAAATAAAATACTTCTTAAAAAAGCGGAAAAAAAAAACATTTTCCCGCTTTGCAAAAAGTGCTGCCCAGAGATCTTCGTAGTTCGAGTACTGCCTTCTACACCGTCTGGGTAATATATTCTTAGTACTCTTACAAAGACGTCAGCTTACACTTATATATTATTTGTACTGTCATACGTCTGTCGTGTCGGTTTCATTCAAATACCATCAGTATTACCAAAGACGCTGCCTTCAAGTATCACCGAGTCTCATTTACTAATGAAGAAATATCCGAGGGTCCAGACAATTAAAAGTTCTTGTGTAATTACACCATGATCGATTAATACATCCAAGACATCGGCCTTCACCTTCCTTAACCTTCGTTACCCACCATCGAGTAATGGAAAATAGTTAATTTCTATATAAATATATTATTGTTCGACACATTTCAGTTCAGCTGCTCTAAGTCATAATGTTTAAATTGCCATTGATGCAGTGTGAAGATTACAATGTTGGTCTGAAAGGCAAGAAGTCGAAGCTATTTATGACAATGACAATATTAAATAAAACAGACCTTGACAGCCATATCAACAGTCAAATTGACATTAAAAACTATTAACACTTCAAATGTTATTCATCAAGTTACGAGTTGTGAGTTATTTTAAATAAGAAAATAATAAAGTGGCTATATGGATCGTGTTATTAAAATGTACACATCAAGAATAATACCTTACAGAACATTTAAAAATTTTGGACACAAGCGTCAGCCAATTCCTGGTGTGTCTTTGCTTTGGCAAGGTTTTCTAACCTTTACATTCATCGGATTGGGTGTTGAATGGAAAAGGTAAGCGTTTAATTAGTAATTGTAAAGTATTTGATCGCAATGAAGCATTTATAGTTACATATCAGTCAACAAAAGAATTGGAACTTAGGCTCCGAGATTGTCTATCAGCGTTTTTTGATCGACACTTTCCACCTAAATTTTCTATCGATTTTATCTAAAATGAATAATATTTCCTAAATCTTCATCCAACATGAACATTTATTGAATTTCAATGTAATCAGGCTGCAATTTAATCGCTAACTCGCTACAAATCGGTTTTTTGTATTTACCTTGCATGATTGAGTTGATAATTTAATTCTTACATAAATAAAAATGATGATTCAGATCCATTCAGAAAAATATTAATGGTATATTTTTTTTTTTTTCATATTTTATTGAATAATTCGATTCCAATGCTACATTGTTTTTTTTTTAAATATCATTCATTCATTTTTAATATCATCATTCTACATGCTATTATTGAGTATTATTATGTCTACTTACACATATTTATTAAATATATTATTTACAGAATAGCTAAATTTCTTTTTGGTGAAGACAGTGAAAATATGGTCGCACCTTTTGATCCAATGGGAGAACAAAAATGAAAATATGGGACCCAATGTTGTAATTATGTTTATGGAACAGTTCTGTTTTTCGCCAATTCTTGGTAAGCTTGTCATACTTGATACTAGTTAGGATTAATTGTTATAAAGCAAATATTGTTAGTAATTTAATTTGTTTATAATGAAAGCATGCCATGCCATTTTTATATATTTATTTTTGTGATTGTTGGTATGGTAAGTAATGGTTATAATACTTTTCACCTTTATATAATTTTGTAGATAAATGTTATTAGAGCTAATTGGAGTGTAAATAGTGTTTTATAATATAAACAGTTATTAGCATAAAAATATAACAAGAATCATCAAAATGTTTTTTTTTTATTCTCTCTCACCCATTTTCTTTTGGTACATGGATGGATGGATCCATTCTAACTATCATTATCAGGCTTAAGAATATTTTTTAAAGTATGGTTATGATCTAATGATAGAATGTTCTACAAAATACATGACGTAAAAAGAACTTAAACAAACAAATAAGGATATTATAGTAATTTGAATATAAAATATGATTATTTAATTTCTTTTGAACTAATTTTCATTACATTTTGAATGAATATTCACTGTCTATGACTATTTTACTAGATCTTAATTTTTACCTTCTATCTAGTGATGTTATAAAGGTAAAAATCCTGGTTGCAAATGGCTTAAGAGCATAATCTTCACTATTTAATTTTGGTTTTCAATGCCTCAATCCAAATGAGGTTTGGGTATTTCTTTCTTGGGTTAATTGTGAATCCTTGGGAATTAGTAGTAGTTTGAGATAATTACTGAACAAAGTAACCACTAACAGTGGGATGGTAGATAAAGAAATGGTGGGATGGTAGATGAAAAGAAAAGATGGTATATAAAATATCTTTTATATTTGTACATTATATTACTATGTTTTTAATAACATGGTATTCAGCATGTATCCGACCCCCTAAAAAATTGCCTGGATAAAGACAGAACCCTCGAGGCACGAAGATCCTTGCATGACAGCGCAACCGTAGCATACAAGAGACCCGGAGGGTAAGATGTCCTTTTCATTCATTGGACGAAGTACATACTTTATCATTACATTTTGGATTTCAACTCCGCACATGCTGCCGTGACCATAAAAGATTACAAGTTTCAACTTTTCAGGACCAAAACTATTGAACAAAGGCTCTATCTGTTTCTATCTTCTCTCTCTTCACCTTTAAAATGTTGGTTTTAGATTGGTCTATCTTTACATTGTCATAAAAAGAAATAAAGATAATGTCTATCACTTAAAACCACAAAAAACTCTTTTGACATGAAATTCAACAAATTTAAAGTCCCTCCAAAATTATTTAAACAAAAAATACATATGTATAGTGTTTATATATAATAAAATGTGTGAACATGTATGTGTGTAAATGTGTAAACTTTAAATCCCACATATTCAATATAATTATATTTCTTTTTATTAGTTTCTTGTCTTATTTAATAACAGGTTTTTTGGATGGACATTTGTGTCACGTGTCCAAACTAGAAATAAATTATGCTATATTTAGACATGCTAATTAATTTGAATTGTATAGTATATTGTATGTAATTGTATAGTATTGTATGTAATTGTATAGTATAGTGTTTAAATAATAAAACAAGTTATAAGGTAAAATACTTTATTTAAGCTTACATAATTCTTATGCATTGTTAACTATTTGTAGTAATGTAAATTAGAATAAATAGTTTAAAAAATAGGATTGTATAAACAGATGTTCATTTTTTTATTATAGTCATGGTATATAATTTACCATCTTGAAACATTAGTACGTTGGTAAGAGTAATACATCAAGCATTTAAACTAACATCATAATATTTGAATTAGCATCATTACTTTTTTCTACATAAAACATGGCATATTCGCAAAATAATATCATTTCCACAATTTATTTATTTGGTGCACCAATTTCTTTTCTGTCCGGTTTCCTTTTCATATTATCTCATTATAGTCTACTGTTAATGTTAGTGGTGTTTATTGAAACATTCCGGAAGCTGTGTACAAAGCCTTAAATTTAAATTAGAAAAAAAGTAAAGTATCACAATATTGCGCGCAATTAATAGTAGTAAGAAGCACCAATTTGTTAATATTAAAAAATACAGATACACAAACACTTGAATATTTGTTACCTGAAATTATTTACATCTTCTGTCAATGTCTGCTAACACAGAACATGTCATAGTATAAAAGGCACCAAAAATATCTTGAAATTTTCATGTGACAACTATTTGATGACTAGGTTTAACTTCATACAGTTTTTATACTTAAAATATTCTAAGTACCTAAATAAGGTTTCATTTTTTGTTACAATTTTGCTTAATATACTGATAAATGAGGTTATATACAATTAAAAAGAAACACAGGATTGCAGCATGATAGTGCATTGGCATATTGTAAATAGCATTTAAAACTCCCACTTGTTTTTTATCGACACTGTTTACTTTGGATTTCATGTTTTCAGCATTTTCCTCAACTGTTTTTTTTATCTCAACTTTTTCCATCTCATGAACTTCCCTCACATGATGAACTGGGCTCTTTAAACTAGATGTTAATGCTGGTGTTGTTGTTTGAGTAATTTTAAATTCCTCAACTGATTTTAATTCCTCAGAAGTTTTCGTCTCTTTAATATCTTGGAAGGATATTGGAGTCCCTCCAGCCTTTTTCTTTGTCTCGTCTTCTTTGTTTAAATCCACTGGAGTGTAAGATATATGAGTTTGAATTTGCTCACCACTTGAGACTTGATTGAGGCTTTCTTGCAAATAACTGTCAATTTTTGTCAATTGCTCAGACACAAGTAAATTTGCAAGTGGGCTAGGGCCCCTTTTAGGGGTTTCACCCACATGTAGATGTTCTGTGCTTTTTTCTTTAATCTCAGTATCTGCTTCAAATTGTTTTCCTTTAAATATAGAATTCACGATTTTATAACTTTGTAAATCTTCAAAATCGTCTTTAATATATTTAACCGGAGTAATTACTCGATTCGTTTGTAGGGAAGAGAATTGAGGAAAAGGGTCAAGTTCTGGCGGAATGGGTGTAAATTTCACTTTTATAACATCTTCATTAGTGATCGTCTCAGTTTTCAATATATCATCAACATAATCTCTTGTCCCACTCGATGCCGTTGTCTCAAAAACACTTGGAGATTCTGTGACATCGTGGCGTGTGGAACTGTGTACTCGATCAACGGTTACTTTACTCAATAATTTTCCGTCGGCACTTCTTATGTCAGAAAACAACTCTCCATCAAAATGGAGAGGGGTTTCCAACTTTCTTGTTCTCTGTGGGGAAGGCGTAAGGCTTTCAAGTGGGATTGGCGAAGGGGAGACGGGACGAAACGTGGTAGTCGAATAAACAGTGTCGGTGTTGTATATAATCGTTATTGGACTCCTAGCGGGCGTGTATCTTACAGAAGGGTCGACCCCCCTTGGCGAAGAAACTCTGTCCCTCGAGATTCTTCTTGCAGACCTGTAGTGAAGCAAAATATTTTTAATTGGGCCAGTGTCTGGTAATGACGATTTAAAAAATCCTTTATTTTCTGTTCGTAATTTCTATAACGTTTGTTCTTTACTAAAAAGCCATAAGAAATGTACTCGTGTAGGAGTTTTTACTGCATATTTTTAAAATCATTTTTACATTGTAAACTACTTTATGTGATATTTCACTTTGTCCATGGTCTTGGGTATCTAAAAGTAGCCTCTTTTCAATATGACCATTTTCTAATGGCTTTCAGTACAACAATTTATGTTACGATACAAGAATAATAAATATAACTAGAACATAAAATAGCCAAAACATCTACAGTATCAGTCACAAATTTGTGATACTAAGCATTTTTACAAGCAAAATTTTTTTGTGGATAGTATATATTATCATATTTATATTATAATATATTAAAGCTGATCCTAAAACCTTCTTGAAGTTTGGGAAGGTTGGGGGTGGAACTACATTATAAAAGTTAATATGATTTCTACAATTCTCACACTTCTGAGAGCACACACAAGTTGTTAATTATTGGGAAAAATAACACAGTTTGGCAGCGTATGACGAGCTTTTTATGACATTTAAATGGTACTTTTCATTATTTTATTGTGTATTTTCTTTTAAAATTAATGACAAAAATATAAATATCGAATTATGTATGTGTGTTTTTAAAAACGAATGTATGTTTTAGCAATTGATGTAAAGATATACAACTGAACTTACGTGTTTGGGGAGCTTATGAGATCATTAGATGGATCAATATGTACATCGGCTATGTATTTTGACTATTTTATGTCCTCGTATTTTCACAAAAATAAAAGAACAAGATAGGATTAAATTAGGATTACATTTTGAATGTTTGTAAAGAGAGTTTCCGAATAAAATTTGTCCGATCAAATAAGTGTATATTGATATGTGTTTGTTTGTAAGTAGGCTCGCATCATACGCACCGTGCAGTTGAAGCACTGACTGTGGTAGTTATTGTTGAGCGCCTCGACCCACCTGTCGCCCGCCTCCACGGGGAACCCACAGGCGAAACATTTCGTGGTAAATAACTCGTTCCAGTCTGAAAGTAGTCAATAGTGGTAATAGTACCAGAGACAGTCGTTAAATAAAACTACCCTCCATCGTCGTTAAATAAAACTACTCTCGAACATTATGTGAATAGAATTAACAAGTAAAAAAAATTAAATAAATTTTCTAAACTAACCTGCTTCACAGTATGGCAAACCATCTTCTAAGAAGAACGGATTGTTGCCGAATAGTTTGCCACAGTAGACACAGCTAAAGCATTCTGGATGGAAGTGCTTTCCGATGGCATTTAAGCAATCCTGTCAAACAATTTGTCAATTTAATGAGTTAAATTTGTAAAGTCAGATTCTAGTTTATATAAAGAAAATTATAACAGACTAGATGAGCTCGCGGTTTCACCCGCGTTTAAAATAAATGTAACGTGACATACATTAACCGAAATTTTATATCTTATTAGAAAAAAAAAACCCCGACTTTGAAACATTCTTCATTGGTGCTCCGCTCCTGTTGGTTTTAGCGTTATGATATATAGCCTATAGCCTTCCTCGATAAATGGGCTATCTAACACCGAAAGAATTTTTCAAATCGGACCAGTAGTTCCTGAGATTAGCGCGTTCAAACAAACTAACTCTTCAGCTTTATAATATTAGTATAGATACGTCTGTAATTTTAAAACAAGTGTTATTTTCTAAGCTTATATAAATATATATTAATTATTAAATAATATTATAAATATGCGTATTTGCACAATATTAAAACAAATAATCTGTATTTATAGACGTTTGTGTAAATAACTTTCTTAAAAACTAGCTGACTCGGCAAACGTTGTTTTGCCATATAAAGCAAAAACGCATGCAGCGGAAGCTCTCATTAGAATAAAAACTCCCGCTTTTGAAACATTCTTCATTGGTGCTCCGCTCCTGTTGGTCTTAGCGTAATGATATAT
>MOOZ01000324.1:179298-219336 GCA_002930495.1 Cecropterus lyciades
GAGCGCGAGCGGTGCGAGCGGTGCAGGCTGCTCGGCGTGCCGGCGCGCGCCACGCTCGCGCGCGAATAAAAGTGAGACGGCTCTGCCGGCCCGCAATATCGGTTACTTTCCATTACTTACCGCACATTTGTGACTCTCGAAATATTCCTAACGGCTAGGTTTTTAGCCCTACATCGTAACCTACCCCATATTGTTATTAAGCTGCTGTTATAGGTCAACTGTTATAATATATACGATGTCTATAATGCAACATTTTGATACTCGCGAATTCGCCCTGTAACTCGCCGGACAATGATGAATATATAAAGGCTACGCAGGAATACATACGATACGTACATATAATATTTTAATTCAACGCCACACCTATTTTTACCTAATAACAGTATTAGACGCTGCTGTATTCTAGTTTGAAGAGGTTTCCCTTAAACATCTGTAAACCTACTTATCCTAGTTGGTCCATTTTCATCCTCGGGGGTAGCACATCTGTGGCCAACTTCAGGTAAGATCTTATATATGATGACTGGAGTCCATGGGCGGCAGTGATCACTTACTTTCAGGCGATGCATTCATGCCAATTTATATTATATTATACAAAAAATGGCTCGCCTCGCTGCTTGACCGTTCTCCGATATGTTTATGATTGATTATGCATCTATATTCGTGCGCAGCATTTACATATTCCTTATTGTCCATACCTATTCATTTCGCTCTTCACTGCGCTGAAATGTACTAACTACAAACAATCTTAACATAGGTAAAAGTGATTGCAATCGCATAAAATATTTCCATGTAATTCAAGTGCGATAAAGTTAACCACATTATTCAGTCACATTTCAGGGTATTGTTATATCACGTGGGGCCGAAGTAGATTACACTGCAACGGTTAAATCTACAAACAAGAGGGTAGACATAAAATGATACACAGGAACCGTAGTGAACATACGTAAAACGTTGACGCCGAGAGGAACACGGCTATGGACGGTCAGGTCTCGTGCTGAAAACGTAAATGAATCGTAGCACCCGTAACTGCTGCCCTAGCGCGTAGTGCACCGAATGAAAAGTTTGCAACCGTGTCGGCCCGCGATCCGTCCGACTTACGTAATGAGTCGTTCGCACTCCTCGCAAATGTTCTGTCCAGGAGGCAGGCCGCCCGTGTTGTTGATGGGCGCGTCGGGACGCGTTACGGGCGCGGGAACATGCCGCAGACCGGTAACGGGTGTCGTCGTCCCCTTTTCCTCAACTATACACATAGGTATGCCAATTTACTCAAAAGTTAAGCGTCGTAGGTAGGGTCTTTAGCCGACCCAAAGAAAAAAAATATGTATAATCTATATAACAATTAGTGTGAAAATAACAGTCGTGAAGTTTTTCAAACTTCATCATGTAGAAAATCTCGGAGGCCACAAAATTTTAATATTGTCAAGTGAGCTCCTGACCCTAGCTACGTTGCTGCTTTGGTAATAACTTTTTGAATTTTGAATACCTCAACTCATGTTTGGAAGATGAGAAAATAATTGGAATAATTTAGCTAATTTTGGTAGCTCCTGAACCAGGTTGCGGATTCAATAGGAACCTTAGAAGGTCGCCTTATGAAACATCAATTATATATAATAATAAAATTTATGAACATTTAATGAGGGTTTCGTGGAGTGGGTGCAAATATATTTATATTTAAATTTGTTGGGACATAGTGCACGAGGTGCAGACTTTTTACAATAAAAATAAAAGAAACAACATAGATGATAAACAGTTTCAAACAGACTATTGTGTATACCTGGTTCAGGATCATTCTCTTCCTCTTGCAACACCTTGAAAACAGCACTCTTCTCTGCATCGTAAGTCTTCTCGTTTTTCTTGAAATTCACGCTGTTACAAATAATTAACAAAATAATAATCATATTTGATTGCTTGCTTTAAATGTGCACGACTGTAGATATACGAATAGGGATAAGTTGAACAGTGATTGATGACCACATTTTAATGAAAATCACTATCAGAATGTATTTTGATGAACCAACACAAATACATAGGTATAACATAACGACAGGGATGCTTTCTTAAGGCACAAACAATTATATATGAACACAAACTATACTACACCAATTCAAACATTCAGAAAAAAGTCAGTATTGTTAATTTCTTATTTGGCCCAAGATTAAAAAGGAAATAACAAGAGTATCAACGTTGTGATATTTATTGTGGTAAATATTTAGAGGGAAATCAGTTTCTTACCCAAGCACTCCACCAGCTAGCACCTCGGTCTGAGCGGACAGCGTTTCGGCGATCGTTTTGTCGCTGTATATATTCACAGGCGTGTTGTATTGCTTGTTCACTATACTCTTTACGGAATCGCTGCCGTTCATCTGGAAAATTATATTTTATTTCTTTATTTTAACCGTTTCAAACAATTAGGTCGTGGGGACAGATAACTTCGAGTACGACAAACGAAATGAGAAGTGATATAAAGCGAACTCGTTTTAAAGCGAGGTTATCGCGCCTTTTATGTTAATTTTAGTGTCATTGATGTGTTGCACACTGCAATTTTTTTTGGGAAACCTTATGATAAGCAATCGTAATGTCAATGCCATTATATTATTCACAGAACGAAGGTAATTTTGTTCATATTTTTTTTGAAACAATAAATTACATAAATAAGAGAATTCTCTAAAGAAAAAAACTTAGTGTATACATAAGAAGGACTTACGTATCCGAAGGGCTTGGCGACGTTATTGTGGCCGGAGCCGAAGGCGCGAGATGGCTGCGGGTTAGCTTTGAGTGAGGTGGAGGTGACTGGTGTCGGGGTGCTGCCAAGAGGACGAGATCCCGGCCGCGGCAGACTGCCCGTCGGAGTTACCGCTGGTCGCCATGTTCCGCCACCGCTGTTGACATAAAAGCTAAAATTAGCCTTTGCTATCTTTAGACATCGAAGACGAAAACGAAAGACGAAACGAAAAAACTTCAGTCATACAAAATTACTCGCATTGGCAAGTCCTCTAGTATCCATTGATAATCATTTGTTGTAATGGCAATGAGTAGGTAAACATAAGGAGGTAAGGAGAACGACCCACGTGGCGGAACAGTCACCATACCGGTCTGACACGCATTGGGTCCCGGGTTCGATCCCAAGCCAGACAGACATCTGAATGATGAGTTTAGGTTTCTATTCTGGGTCTGGGTGTTTGTGAGTTTCGCCTTTGTGTGTCCATGGCACCCACAACACAGGAGAAAATCCTAGTGTGGGGTTATGAGTGTAGAAAGCGTGTGTGTTTTTTTATGTGAAGTTTTGGATAACAGGCTCTCCGTGATAGTTTCCTAAAGTTTGATAGCATGATTCATGTTACTTGCAATATCACTGAACGTTTTATATTGGACTAATCATTGACTTTTTATAAGCGTTACCGGAATGTTAAGCGTAGCCCTGATGTGAGGACTCTTCTGGGTTATACTCAATTAAGTCGAGGCACAAATATATCATACAGACCACTAATACAAGTGCAATTTAATCAAAATTATTTAGGTAATGCCCACAGACAATAATTGGTCCTTCGAGCCGAACAGGATGCTTAAAATAAACGCAACATTTTTATATCACCATCACTGTACCGAAAAAAGCTGCAGTGAGAGAAAGTAACCAATAAAGTACCTAATGAGATTTTGTTAGTCATTAATCTGGTTTTATAAGACTGAAATCAGCTAACAGCAAAAAAACAGCTGTGCTATAAAGAATTACATAACGAAATTAAATTAAACATTTAAACGAAAAAAATGTGTTTCTATTTAATGACGATGGATGTACTGAGATAATATTAAGGTTAAATATCAGTTATTAATTAATTTTATTATGACAGATCATTAATTAATTTACCTTACATATAAAATAAACTCTAAAATATTAATTGCGACTCACAAAATGAAGAGCCTTTACAATTATCAGAACTTACAAATACAACCATGAAAATATCAACAAAAATAGAATTCTTGCTGCCACAGCTGATATTTCCTATACATTCCTCACGTACGTGTATGTATCCGCTTTGTTTATAACAACCTACAACAAAACTAGTCCATAACAGTAACATGAAGATCAAGTTCGGCATGTGCTTAAAGTTTAAATGTGTACTATTCCCATCGTTGACAACGTGCCACACCGGTCGGAAGCTGCAAATATTGGTCCTGAATTGAAAAACTGGTTCCAAGAAGACAATATATAAGCAAGCTTTCCATTACGCAAATAGCTTGCGTAATGACCACCACCTGGCTTCCATAAAAGTAAGTTGAATGCGAGTTGCATTCGAGTGACATAAATCCACTAGCATGCAATTTGAATGACAATTTATTGCGGTGGCGCTACCTTTTTTATTATTCTGTTAAACTTGTATAGTAATTTGTTTTTTTTCCTGATTTTCTTATATGATGGAGTAGCACTAGTACTAAATGAGCATGCAGTCCACTTGATGTAAATTACGACTGCCGCTCAAGGAAATCAGAAATGAAACTATCTGAAGTCGGACACATTCCTTGCTACTTCGGAATACTAGGTAAGTTAGATCGTCTCGGATGAGAATGTCGTAACTCTCTCGTAGTCAGGCAGAAATAGGCAGAAATAGGCGAGGCAATAATACCACCGAAATTTAACAACAAAGAGTCCTCCCACCTGAATTTTTTTGTCATAAATGCAATACGCGAATAATTTGAGTGATTAAAGAATCCCAATAGATATATAAAGATAATCCAGTCTTGCCTTCATAAATTATGCTGTCATTTCTTTAGCATTTTTTTACGACACAAATACATTTCATTTGACGTTCATAATGGCGCATTTTCATTTAAGATAGCTAATCCATTATAATACTCGAATAGAAAGATACCCTAAGATACCCATTGTTAAGGGTACTATGAATCTGCGTAAAAGTTAAGGAAAGGAACATCTCCATCCAGAACATAACATATTTCCGAAATCGGATTGATGGGTCTTTATTGCGTACAAAAAGTCTCACGTCTGTAAAAGATATATACTACTGTGATCAAAAAGTAACGTGAAATTGTCATTTAAAACTCCCAGGCATTAGGAAGGTAGGTAATTTCTTTTTCCTTAGGTTAGTAGGACTATCTATAACATTTGCCAAGCGTCTGTTTGTCAAAACGTGTAATTATCTTTGTAAATAACCAAAAGTGATTTTTTTATATTTACAATGGGTGATTTTTTTGAGCAAAGAACTAGCATCAGATTTTGTTTGCGGAACGAATATTCTTGTGCGGACACGTTGAAAATCTTGCGGAAGACTTTTGCTGATAAATTATGGCACAAACAACGGCTACCAAAGAGGGCCACGTACAAAAATCAAAGATTTGGTGCTCGTAAATCGTCGATTGACAATTAGAGGTCTCGCTGATAGTGTTAGAATATCATTTGGCTCGGCCCAAACCATTTTGAAAGATGTTTTGTGTCTCAAACGCGTCAAGTCTAGATTTGTGCCAAAATCGCTCATTTTTTTTGGAAAAAAAGCGTCGCGTTAATGTATATGAAACTTTGCTGTCATACTATCAGGACCACTTGAAATGCAATCATTACTGGAAACGAGACGTAGATTAACGCATACGACTCTGAAACCACACACCAATCCAGTGAATATCGAGCAAAAGGTAAAGTAAGACCGAAAAGACCATGGCAAAGTCAATCGGATATCAAGGTCATGCTGACAGTTTTCTTCGATTATCTTGGTGTGGTGCACTATGAATTCCTTCTGCCGGGCCAAACTGGCAACAAAGAATATTATTTGAGCCTTATGAGTTTGCGTGAAGCTATTCTTCTGAAATGGCCAGAATTATGGGCGAATAACTCTTTGTTCCTTCATCACGATTATGCAGGTTCTTCGTGACTTTTTTGCCAAAAACTCGACTCATATCGTTCCGCAACCACAGTATTTGCCTGATTAGGCTCCGTGCGACTCCTGTTTATTCAGCAAACTCAAAAGGCCAATGCGAGGATGCCGTTTTGACACTATTGAGGAGATAAAAACCGAATCTAGGAAGGTCTTGAAGGCTATACCGGAAAAAGACTACTCCGGCTGTTTCGAGGACTGGAAAAAGCGTTGGCAAAAGTGCGTTTTATCGGACGGGGATTACTTTGAAGGGGATGAAATTGATTTGGAAGAATAAATAAAGAATTTATATTTTATAAACAAATAACCTTACTTTTTGATCACAGTTAGTATATGTATATTTTAATGAAATCTCGCGACGTACCGCTGGACAGTGAGTTCGAGGGCAGTTCCCGCGGCACGGATGGTGTCCTGCGCCTCCTGGTGGCGTAGGGTGTAAACGTCCGTGTTGTTCACGCGGATCAATGCATCGCCGGCCTGCAGCCCCGCGCGCTCCGCCGCACTGCCACCGTTCACCTGAACAAAACAAATAAATAAACGATGAATTTAAATTTGAAAAGTTTAACATTGCTATATATAAAAAAGTAAGTGCAACCAAATACAAAAAATAGGTATGACTCGTCGAAGTTCGACTCCAGAGGCATCATTGACAAACCTATTTCAGTCTTATGAAAGTACTGTCAAACGCTACCATATTCTAGTTAAAAGTTTGAGGTAAAGGCACTCATTTATACATCGCAATGTATGTTTAGCGACTGTACACTTTTACATTATAACATCACTTCAGGGGTAGCAACACATGTGTGGTGGAGTTTAGTTAGACCTCTACCACAGATGTGTTGTGGGTTGTTACGTGCGTTACGGATGTCCTTAGGCGGCAATGACCACTTACCGCCAGATAAAGTACATACTCGTTTGTTATTACTGTATTACAAAGATATACATAGTCTACCTAAATTAAAAGTAAAAATTTGTGTCAGGTACAAGCTTAATAGTCGCTGAGCAATACTGAGTACCAATGAGTACCAGAAATGGATATAATTGAAATATTCCTGGTATTAGGTAATTCTTCGACAGTCACAAGGTTGCATACCTTGGTCTCTCAGTATTTATAACTTTTGGCTGTACGCCAGTTCTGGATTTATAGTTTTATACCTCCGTATTTTCCATAAAATAAGTAAAAAAAATTCACACTGAAACTAATAATAACAGCCTATACTCACGTAAAGAAGTAACAAAAAATATATGTTTACTTTAATACTATCTATGTAGAACGCAAGTTGTTGCCAACCTAAGTACTTGCACTTAATACAATATACTTATAAAACTTTTTTTTTACGAAGTAGGTACCTACAACAGTCACAATAAAATTATTATTTTAAGCTAGGTAAGCTTGCTGTATAAGGTAAAAGTTTTATTCATTGTTTTTCTCTAAATATAAAACTCAACAGAACATCTCCGTACCTACGTAGTATTTAAATAATATTCAACCGAAAGTTATAGTAGGTAATCGGCGAACGATGTCAACACGCCAGTTATCTTTGTATTTAAAACAGTTCTACTTTATTCAACTATATTGTATGCGTAAAATAAACATGTTACAATTCGTTGGGGCTGAATAAAGTCTAGACGGCAGGCTCATTTCATTAAAGAATGTGAGGCAGGGGCAGGAGTTGAGGGAGCGGAAGGAAACAGAAATGACGTCAGCGCCTGATCTGGCGGCAACCTGTGGGACTTCATATTTTATACTTTTTATCAAAAACAACTAAATTGTTTCACGCTTACAATTCAGAAAATATCAATGTGAGTTTCTGTACGTTACTGATAATAATTTCCACATAAGTATTTTATTATCATACAGTCGCAGCTGATGGTGGGCCAAACTAAGATTTTTACGAAATGAATTGTGGTAAGATTGTTTTGTAACGTGATAAAATGTTTTAAAAATGTAAGTTTAGTATTATTTTTAAAATACTTAACTAAAAAAAATCTTAGGCAATGCGCTGTTGATATATACCAAGTGTACTTTCCTATGTATTCTAACCATCTATGTATTCTAACCGCTAAGCATTCTTCCAGTTGATTATTTACCTAACAGATTCCGATTAGTCTACCTAGATCTAATGATGGTTTTGCTTCAAAACACTTTTCAGGAGTGTTGCGTCAATTTCAAATGCCTTCTTGAACCGGAGAATCATATATTACATACGTAACACTTTAATTTTAACCATAAACATATAGGACCTACCAAAATATGGACCTAAACAATGTCAAAAGACGTATAAGGTTTAAGGTGTCGACTAGGGCTATATAAAAGTACATACTTTGTGGTCTACTACCATATACAGCGGAGTTCGTGACATTTATTGTGTGCACACAATATGTAGGTAAATAAAAGTAACATGATATATGCAAGCCTTAACACGATTATGTTGAACGTTTTTCGAAAATCAAGAAAAAATATCTGTTTATAACATGTAGTTATTGTACTTGTAGAAATGTTGAAACAAAATCATCAGTAAATGTGTTACTCGCGTGAAAAATTCTTCGTGAACTTTGCGAATATCGATTACGATGAACAACACGATTTTGATTTATATCAGCTGTACCTTGGTTGCGTTACAATAATTTGAACACGGTGTTTGACAGCACATACCTACTGGTACATCGGTGTAAAGCGTGTGATAAGACACAAATAAACGTTACACTTTGTCCTCAGGGTCAGTAGCAACAGCTGTGTTACTCCGTTCCAACTGAACATTCATGTAAGACTTCAGTTTAATTTAGGGTTAATAAATATCCGTTGAGTACCTACACTGACCACTTACACTTACAACGACCGCATTACATGCTCGTTCGCTGCTTAAAAAGTGGTATAATATTGCAACAAATAGCCAATAATTAATTTACGTCGCATTTAAATAGGTGCTAACTAAAAATACAATTTTTCAAAGAGCAGAGCAGAGGTCTCCACCTCTCAGTATGATATTTACACAGTGTACCAAAATTATTAAGGGCGGATTAGTGTACTTAACACTCTCTTTCTTAGATTTTCTCACGATATACTGCCCTCTCAAGTGAGAAAGAAAACGAAGCAAGTCATCATCAGTTTCCTATAGGCTTCAAATAATCAGAATTACCTCGAATTTCCGGTCGTTAATTAATTTCAATGCCTTGATATTCGATATGCATACATATAATGAAAATGAAGTACCATATGTGTGTTCATAGCACATATTGGAAATAAAGATAATATGAAGGACTGAGAATAAGTAATTATAAAGTTTTATTATATTTTTTGTACGTTTATTTGTCTGTGTGTATTTAATCGCATCAAACCGTAACTTTTGAATGTATTACTTTTTCTTTTCCAAAAGTTATTACACTTTAAATTTGTGTTTCATTTATTGAAACCGAAGTGCGAAGTTAATATAAGTGTATGTACAGCAAACAACTGTACGAGTACGCGTTGCACTCAAGCTATCGCTCACGCTTGCATTTACGCACGTCGATGCCTAAGGCCACATGCGATTATGACAATTAAAAAAGCATCCGACTTCCTTATGTGATTGTCAATTTGAAGTTTTGACACGCATTGCATACTTGACACCATCTTCAAGTAAACACCAGCTTTCGTTATCTAACTACTTCCTAGCTTTATGATTTTAATATTTTTTATTAATAGCTAAATGGCTTTTTCTCATGGCTCGGTAGAGAGTATGTGAAATCTAGAGTATAACTACTCTGTCTGTCAGTGTATCCAAATGTAATCAGTCGTTTATGTGTCAATAACTCACGAGCATTCATTTATCCTAAATAACTTTCATTTATTAGGTATATGTGATTAAGAGGTAAAATAAGATATTTGTACCTACCTATAATTTCATGCGTACTTTTAACATTAACTCTCGGGTAGGTTTTTAGTACCATATTAAAAAAACTTATTAATAAATACCATACAAAGATACCATACAAATATTTTTATCTTATGACATTTAAGTTAGAACCCTTTGTGGTTCGACTCCAGAGCCAGCACCACTATACGCCACATCTGCCTGATAACAGCAGTGTAAAGCGCTGCTATTACTTACCCGAAACGTTCCATTTTATTCTTCATTGATTGCAAGTTTGAACTTATCTATGGCCAACCATAATGCATTTTTTTCAAATACCGCGTATTAAATTTATTATCATTAATAATTATTATATATTTATAGGTATCTTTACAACGTTTTAAAACCTCACACGGAGCATACTTTTCACACCCTATTTACCTGAATGAATCAGAAGGAAGATAATGTATATCCATTTCTTGCAATTTTCAAAAATGACGCCTGTTAATAGGAAAAAAAAAGGAGGGATGACTTTTTAGGGTTCCGTACCCAAAGGGTAAAAACGGAACCCTATTATTGAGACTTTGCCGTCCGTCCGTCTGTCACCAGGCTGTATCTCATGAACCGTGATAGCTAGACAGTTGGAATATTCACAGATAAGTAGGTAATGTATTTTTGTTGCCGCTATAACAACAATTACTAAAAACAGAATAAAATAGATATTTAAGGGGGCTCCCAAACAACAAACATAATTTTTTGCCGTTTTTATAGATAATAGTACGGAACTCTTAGTGCACGAATCCGTCTCGCACTTGGCCGGTTATTAATAATCATATCAACATGGATATCAAGCTGAAAGCTAGTAAATAGACTACTTATAACAAAAAAATATATTATAACACTTTTATGTAAAACAATAACAATAATAATTATAATAATTATTTTTGACGCGTACTCCTAAAAAGCGTTAAATAAATAAATTAGAATAAAACCGAAATATTCGACTGTAAATTTTAGTTTCAACAGTCGGTTTCTTTGTATTTATAACATTTTTTTGATATAAGTAACAATTTTTGTTTGCTACCATTGGACTATGGCAATGCCCTTAGTGCAGAGCGCACGCGCAGACCGTATATGGCGGTAGAAATACAAGAACGAGAGATTAATGCCGTCCCGCCCGCCGTGCGAGGTCACGCCATATTATGTTTTCTTTATTGCTTACTATTTCTTTTAAATATGGCGTCAGTCCAAAACACGAGATGCGTGCTCTTGCTGATTGTTGATTCTCCTATTCAAATGGAAACAAAAAATACTAATTATGCACAGTTTTCCACATTACCTGTAGGTTTTCATAAAATTTAATCTTGTCAAGATTAATAATCTGGACCTATATAAATATCAAAGAACACATTAAAACACGCTTTTACTCAGTACGAGTAGGAATTTAAAATAAACTAGGAAAAGTTGGGTGGACGGAAAAGCCCGCATGTTTTCGCCATTATTCTATTTATAAGCAAAGTATTTGAAATTGATAATTAATTTCTCATTAAAATCCTAATGCAAACTTAAATTTTAGATTTCTGAGTTTCGCCGTGACCATAATCTACATAGACTGGGTCGAAATATCCGCAAAAACAAAATTAAATAACCGTAGATCTAACCCATTACATATTAAAATAGTATTAGAGTAAAGTCTAAAATTTTGGAATTTACACGTTGAAGTTACTTCAATTATTGTTGGTATACAATTAGACCAATTATGTTAATCGGAGGACTTAATAAAAATTAAATGTTTTTTAAATTAAATATCACAGACTAGAGACTAACCTTAATATAATTTCGCTCAAATATCACTAGAGTTTAAAGTTACGTGTACCTAACTTATTATATAAAATAATAAAATTTATATACCGTACTTCCTTTTTAAAATAATAACATTAAAGGTATCACATCTTATGTAGTAAGTTGTGAATCGAACAACCTCATTTCTTGACACAAAACGGTTTTTAATTGAAAACATATTTAAGAACCTATTAGAAGTATAATATACCTACATAACGTCTAAGCGTCGATTAAATAAATTTTTATTGCTATTTAGTGCTGTAACATCAGAAAAAGCGGTCAAGTGTATGACGTACACGCATAGTAAAGAGTTACGTAGTCGGGATGTACATTCATGTTATCAAGACCGAAATAAGATTTAAAGGCACTGTCAAGCACTGGCGGACCTAGGAAGGAGTGGGCTAGTGCCCAACCTCCCCCCATTTCTAAATGCAAGTACTTAGCTCATTTCTCAATACAAATGAAGTTCCATCTACACCAACTGGACTCTAGGCGGTCGTCCACACTTCGGCTTGCACGCCCCTTTTTGCCACGGACGTGCAAGATATGGGATGAACTTCCTCCTGGGGTATTCTCGGAGCGTCATAAACATGGGGCTCTTCAAACAAGGTGCGAAGAAAGCTCTCTTTCACAGCCGGCGATGTATTGGCGACTGCTCTGGCGTGTTGCAAATGTCCATAGGCGACGGTGACTACTTTTCATCTGGTAGGCCGTCTGGCTTATCGTTAGGTTTAAGTATGAAAAAAAAACGAAAATTTAAGAAGCCTGCCTCTTATCGGAAGTCTTTTTATTCGTCATTCGTGCCTCCGGATGGTCTCAAGCCCTATCTTCATTAATTTATGGAAAACTTAGAAGTATATCAAACCCTATATGCTCTATTTTATTTTTCACCATACAGTTGCTTAGATATATGGACTGTTAATCATAAGTTACATATTATCGTGATTGAAAAGTTTCATACGAAAAGTAGCACTCATCCAGTAGTTAAAATGTCGCCTTGTTATTATTATAATTTTTTTCTTAATATTAGTTAAAAAAATACAGGTGACGAAAGGACAACCGCCAAAAATTAATGCTAAAAGTTATTTTTGCACACACCTTGTACCCCTCTTCGCGTCCAATTGCAGTAGCCTTTTCATATTTGACTAATATAACCTACAATATAGATCCTACATCCGACATGAATGCATAGTGTAGGTACCATCAGGTAGGTAGGTTACCTTCTAGCTAGGTGGTCCATAATCGTCTCGATAAAACGACCTTCCGATAAAGCTTCTTCAAGTTTCACATACTTAGGAAGTGTCGTATTCTTAGCATGGCTATCGGCCTACCATGATAATTAGAAAATACCAGTACCGGTAATCCACGGACCGTTGTCGCCACACGGCGTTCTAATTTCAAAACAAATCCCTACCAGTACGTGACTCAGATTGTGTTCGGAACGACAAAACCCGACTAGTTACGCAACGCCGGCCGCTGTTCTCCACTCCAGCCGGTCCGGTTAATAAGAGTGAATCTGATTATATGAAACACCAGCATAATAAAGATATATTAGGTCTTTACCTATGAAATTGTCGTTCTGCCGTACTGGCCATTTCAAATCAAAATATTTTTTGTAGCTGATAATTCTAATTTTTTTTCTGAAATCGTCATTTGTTTAATAGTTAGTGCTTTGTTTTCATCGCATTGTCATCATACGTTAAAAATTTGAGTAATATGGAGAAAGAGTACCATCGTGGCAACAAAGCGGCACAAGCGGCACGCAACATCAATGACGTTTGCGAAGCGAACACTACAAACGAACGCACCACCCGTTATTTGTATGCCCGCTTACGTTCTGGAAATTTTGACCTAAAAATGAACATTGTGGTCGTCCGAAAACTTTGATCGACAATGACGAATTAATGGCGATTGAGGAATGATACTCAGATGATACTCAATCTACGGCTGAATTAGCAGCAGCTTTGGACATTAGCATCAAAACAATATTGGTCCATTTGCATCAAATTGGCAAGGTAAAAAAGCTTGACAAATGGATACCCCATAAACACAATGATCGCCAGCGCGAAGTACGCATCGAGAAGTGCCTTGCACTGCTCAACAGGCATACAAATGAACGAATTTTGAACCGTATTGTTACTTGTGACGAGAAATGGATCCTGTACGACAACCGTAATCGCTCAGCAAGTTGGTTAAACCCTGGTTCAGCACCCAAACAATGCCCTTAACGAAAACATACCCCCAGAAAAGTGATGGTCACTGTTTGGTGTCTAACGCGGGTGTAATTCATCACAGCTTCTTACCAAACGGGGTGAGCATTACTGCAGATGTGTACTGTGAAGAACTGAACACAATAATGGAGAAGCTCGCACGTCTCCAACCAGCCTTGGTCAATCGTTCGGCTCTCCAAGCTCGAAGAGCTGGGGTTGGAAGTTCTCCGTTCCCCGCCGAGAAGTTATCCAGAATTTGGATATTGTCTTGGCGGGAAAAAAAATCAATACCCGAGAGGCAGTACAAAATGCCTTTGAAGAATTGCCTTTGTTGCCTCCCGTCCAGCTGATTTCTTCAAGAAGGGCATCAATAAGCTACCAATGCGTTAGCAAAGATGCATTGATTGTATGGGTGATTACTGGTACGGCAATTTCATAGGTAAAGACCTATTATAAGCTGCACCTTATAATAAGCTTTCCATATTCTAAGTAACATATAGCTTTCTTCACTTATACCGTCTTTGTGAATTTATACCGCTGCCTGTAAAGAATTTTTTTTAAGAAAAAATAAGCTGTATTTTTTGATATCGAGAGTTGTTATAAATAATCTGTATCTACTCCACTCAATGTTTCAGTGTCATTATCACACCCAAATTTCATTGAAAACAATTTTAGGTATCTTACAGTTGGCAAGAACTCTACAATAATGACTGTACTCGTGAAACATAATCGCCGACCGTTCCCTTGAATAATAGGTAATGAGTTACGAAAAACACTTAGCTAACTGGTTTTCTCGAGGTATTTTCCTATATTGACAAGCAAGTTTCATAGGCATCCAAGGTAACTGTTCAATTCGGGGTTACGCGAGTATCTACCGACCGCTAGTTACGATATCCTTAAGAGTCGATTAAACTCTATTTCCTCGACGTATTATCGTGGGAATAAAATTGAAATACTTAAAACAGAATTAAGTGCATATTTGTGTTCTTTCTTGACCAATCATTATATAATACGAGTACTTCATTAAGTTCAGATTTATAAGCAAACGCGTATGGAGATTTCTTCTCTATACGTTTTTAATACCAGTATGTCATAAGAAGTATAGGAGAGAAAGTAATGATGTCATGTTTCCTGTAATGTAGGTTGAAGATAAACCTGCTTCGATTACACTTTAATTTCTTAACCTGTTCCTTCTGTTGACTCTTCATAGCTACTGCGCGTCTTTCTGCGATATACATACGTACCTTCTCACAATTACACGTGTCTACGGATTTTTATCACACTAATAGGTATCATTCAAAACATACCATTAATAACTCACTTGACCGTTAAATAAATAACAAATAGATTATGGCTCTGCAAAATGCCGTTTGCAAGAGATCAGTTACCACGTAAACAAATTTAAATTATTGCTGACTTGACGTGGGTGGGTAGATCATCGCCGGATAAAATAGAAATTAGACCCAGAATAAACCACTCTCCCAGTTCTAATTGCGAGGAATAAACAAAGAATTTACACGATTAGGCACATCCATGCAGATCCGGGAATTAATAGTTCAACGAACTCACTGGAGCATACGTGGACCTCATTTGCTAATATCTGATTGTTCTGTGACACATAATTAAAAAACTAAACGTAAGTACTACAAAAAATACCGTTGTTGTTGGCACTCACAAATCATTTTGTGTACTATTTAGACATTGTGAAACGTCATGATCGATACGTTAAGATGAATTCGGCTGATCAAATCGAAGGGGGTCAGATACGACCACCCAGTTACGAGGATGTCGGGTCAGGTGTTCTGTTTATACTCATACTCTTGTACAATTTCTTCTATGCTTTGATTGTTGTACCGCTTAGAATTCTAAACGTTAAAACATCTTAAAATGCTCGAATATTAAAAGATAGTTTCTTTTGCACTATGCGTACCATGCTTATGTGAAACATTCAGCAATGTTTACATGTAAATACGTAGTACATAGTTGGTTATTTTTATCGATAACACGTTATCTGTTATTTTGCACGTAGGTATTAAGTATTTAGTCGTGTATGTGACCTAGTATTTCAAAAGGTTGTCTTGAATCCAGAGTTATGATTTTTATTATTCTTAAAACATATTTTTAAAATAAAAGTTTTGTTTAAAATATTTTACTACTAGTTAGTTTGTTTTATTCCATCTTAAAGCTGTTCTTTGAGCAACTTCGACTAGAAATAAGTAGGTAATTATGACAAATGATTGCAAGGTGCAAGTAAGACATGAAAGAATTAGCAACAATTCATTAGATAAATTTGCTAGCGTGCTTCACTGGGTTACTGTGACTTAGCGAATGTCTCGTGATTAAAAATAATTTATCTTGTGGCTAGGTGACACGCAACGTCTTCTCTTGCTATAATCACTTGAATAAATTAAGTTTATTTTACAGGCACTACTCTCCGTACCTCCTTAAAAGTGATGACGAGTGTCGAAACTATTTAACGAGGCCAACTAACAGTTAATGAGAGGTAAAAGCTCCTTTGGATAACTAATCACCCACCCGCCTACTTGAATACTTGCTAAGCAACTGATAAAGAGTGACAAATGTAATGTAAAAATATTTAAGAAAAACAAGTACAAATGTATTCACAAACTAAATATTAGGTTAGGTCGCAAGTCTTGGGTAGATTCCTCGTAACGGAACAAAAAATATCTTCGTGACAAAAAGTTTAATTTTTAATTAACGCAAACACGAGTAATGTAAACCTACCCGTGACATGAACTGCAGTATCATTTTTAACCGACTTCCTGGAGGAAGAAAAGAGGAGGTTCTCAATTCGACTGTATTATTTATGTTTGTTACATCGAAATTTTGGATAAGATGAACCGATTTTGACATTATTTTATTTATTTGGAAGGTGGTGCTTCCCGTCGGGTCCCATTTTAATTTGGTTCAGTTTTGACAAGGCCATCCACGACAAAAACGTATAAGTTTTAAATTTGAATTAAACATTTGCGCGACAAATGGATCAATAACTCAGCATCTACATACTCTTGCTAAAATGTGACCTTCTACTCCTCAATCCTGATGATGTATTATCATATAATAAATATAATAATTATCGTATAATGGGGTACTGCTAGCTAAAACCAAAGAAGTTAGCATTTTGGTGCTTACGAATATATAATAAGATAACTAAGCAGAGACATACCATGAAAAATTTGACCTTCAATCTTCAATCCTGATGATGCAGGGGTACTTCGAACCTACCAACTATGATTTATTACAATGTATCCTACTGTTTTCGATAAATATGCTTCATACTGCAAAAATACGTCATTTTCAATCTTTAATGTGATCCGTCAAACGAAACATAAACATCCTTATGGCTAAGTACTTACTACACTATTTATTGATCCATGTAAAACAAGCTTTGAAACATCAAAAATGTTAGCATGTGTTAAATGACCAAAAATGTAAAAAAATCTGGTAATAGAAACGTGAATTTCAGAAATACATACCTACCTACTTTCTTTTTCTTAAAAATACTTTTTCCTAATTAAACTATGTTAATGTCATTCGTTAATATTTTAATGAGGTGGGAAAAGCTACATGAGAATCATTAAATTCTGTCAATTTATAAGTTTAATTTAAAAGATAGAAAACCTAGCAATTTCACCACAAAAACTATAA
Source organism: Cecropterus lyciades (assembly GCA_002930495.1). Classification (NCBI taxonomy): domain Eukaryota; kingdom Metazoa; phylum Arthropoda; class Insecta; order Lepidoptera; family Hesperiidae; genus Cecropterus; species Cecropterus lyciades. The sequence goes on from MOOZ01000324.1 coordinate 196,735, forward strand.
TTTTTATCGAGACGCCTCTACAGACAAAATCAGACAGGAATTATGCAAACACATACGAAACATAAAGAGTTAAAATATATTGCGGTTATGCATCCGTTATGTTTGTTTTCATTATGCAGAAATATAAAGATTGCTGCAGTTACAACTTTTCCCGTAGCGTTTCTAAAAATAAACATGAATAAGGCTTTATTTCAACATAAGCGGACACGCCATAGTTCTACGAACAAACTCTATCGTCTGTATAGTTTTTTTTTTGTCCTTATTACGGCAGATGCTTTACCGGAGGTGTTTTTGCCGTCGCGACGCATCGATCCGCGATCGTTCGACAGACATACTCGTTAATGTGGGCGGTGTATGTACAAGCCTAACAAGTTAAACTCTAAGTACATACTTCCACGAAGTGTTATATTACCGCAAAGCTTAATTTATAACTATACAAGAAACTTGCAAGCAAAATTGCCTTGTTTACTTTGTCAGAGTGCAAAAAATCTCTAAGATTTTTATTTTTATAAAAATTAAAAACCTTTTTAGAGCCAACGTAACCATATTTGTTTAAATTTTACAAGCTAGAGCATGCCATATAGTCAATTTGAAACCAGAAAAGTAATATTGAATTAATTTTGAGTACATTAAATTTCTTTCCATAAAACAAAAAAAAAACAAAGTTGAAATGTTCGTAATGATACAATCTATGAACTCAGTTGTCTAACGTAACGATGTATGGATGTAAGTCTTTCATTTTAAGAGAATCAAGAAACCTGTGGATTATTTATCGTGATGTTGTTCGTGTCGACACCTGCTATAATAACTTAATAATAAAAATCTATACAAACCTTCTGAACAACTAGAGGTGTACCAAAATCCTTGCCGCCCTGCAGCCGGAAGCCGAGTGGCTGTTGTTCTGACTTATTCAGTCGCACAGTTATCAACTGTGCCATCTGTAAAATAAATAAAAATATTAATGCACAAATTGAATGACTCCCAGAATTGAAATGAATTCCTCCAATTGGAACGATCTCCCCGCTTAACGTATTTGCCGTGACACGACATAATTTTAAATACCCTGAATAATCTCAAGATTTATTTTCCTTATTTTGATGTCGTGACTTTCAATGGCCTGAATATACAAGTTTTAAAAATTTACGTAAATTTAATTAAATACAAATATGCACTTGTGATACATAGAGTCGAAAAGACAAAGCTATTCATTTAGTTTATGAATATGGCTGATCATTTTGTTGCGAACGGGCGAAAGAAAAAGGCGATTAAGCATTTCGCCAGAGCACGAGTGGCGTGGCATTTGATTGACCCAATTGAAGATTTATTTTCTCTCGAGCAAAGCTTCACTGACCGCACTCGATAAGTATTCGGACGCTGCGATCTATTTTATCTCGTTAAAGATCTAAGTGCTGGACCAAAAGATATTAGTGAAAGGCGCCTGAGAGTCAAACTTTCGTTTATTTGTACAAAGGATAAACAATAACCTAATCGATTGTGAGTTTTCACAGAGTTGATTTCTCTAATTTAACTACACGATCAAAGATCAATCAGTTACGATACTATCAATTCATAATCCATTTATTTCATCTTTGATTTATGATATGTAATCATATAGTTTTAAAGATCTGATATAGCAAAGCGGAAACTTACTAAACCTTAATAGAAGAAAGTTATTATTTTGTTAGTTATAACCTATTTTATGGAAGTTCTATAAATATCGTAATGAGGCTTTGCTAAGGTAATTACGTCTTGCTATAAAATACGTTCGACACGTTCGAGTGAAAGCAAATTACACTGCATATTAAAAAGGGTAAGGATCCTCTATAATAAAAGGTTATTGTCATAGAATGGATAACTACCTACTACTATGTAAGTAATATATGTACACGCAAAACCCGCATGATCGACACCAAATAATTATACCTACACGGTCATGGAAACTGCAAAATAAATTACTTTAGTGCTACTTTTATATCTACCTTTTTACATTACCAACAACCAAATTTTAATAAAAATGCGTTATTTTTTATAAATTTCTAGCCTTAAATATAACATATTAAAAATACTGATGATTTGCAAGAAAATTTAAAAACAAATAAAAACGTAATGCAAAAAATGAATTCTTTACCAATTTTCACCAGTTCACTTGACTAGAGCGGTGCGCTATGGTCTAAAACGCTCTTATTCTGAAAGAAGACCCGAGCCCAGTAGTGGAACAATGAAACGAGATCGACAAACAGGAGAACGAGAGGCCTTCACGATTTGTTCGTTTATAATGTGTATAACACTAGTTGTTTCAAAGGCAAACATGAACAGATGTAGGAAAATAAAGGAGTAAAACATACGCAAAACATTACCATGAAACGAAAAATATTTATAGAAACTTGAGAAAAATAGAAGCGTTGCGTAACGGCCGATGGCTGACTTGAAGCATACACGTTATTTTCACCGACACGTTTACGCATTTATTACAATGACATTGTTCTCAACGACATTCCGCAGCCTTGCTCGGAACATCGACTCCAATCAAAAGGTCGTGACTGACTTCAGCTGACAAATTACGTCTTCCTTCTGATGAAGGAAGACGTCCTTGTTTTATTACAAAACGGTAGCAAGGTATATTAATGCATATCACTTTTGAGCCCAAAGAAGCTTTTTGGCGCGATGAGATAATTGATTTTTCGTATATTTTAAAATTTAACAAGGTTACATATGAAAATTTACATAAGAATCATGAATATGCTCAAATTAATGTATCTACTTTACTACTATTGCAATTGCAGGTATAAAAGTACGTACTCGTTATCTGCCTGCTCATTTAAATGTGATTTCTATTATATAAGCACATAAAAGTAATACCATTGAAGAAGAATATGCATTACCTCCCGCGATGTAAGATTTTTGTCAATATTATGGATATATTTACATAAATAGCAGGTACATATATCATGTCATAAGATAGATGGTATCTATTCTATCCAATATTTATTAGCTTATCTTAAATACGTTATCAATGGTCTATTTGCTTAAATATATAATGAGATAACTATAGTATAGTTGGTATTCTATATTCAATATTTATTATATTTTGTACCTCGACACGGCAACCGTACTCGCAGACATAAATTTTAATAGCGTCAGTAGGATGCGCTGTATACGTAATATCTATTTATAATTTAACACAACACAACACAACACAAGCTGCTTCATATCATTCAGCGAAAAAGTTTTAATTCACGTGCACAAACTCAATATACCTACTTTAAACTATAGGTACATCAGAAGGAACCGATATTCCAGAAAGATTTAAACTTAAAACGTAGCTTCTTACTAAAACTTAAGCATTAATTAAATAGGTGCGATAATGTTTGTAAACATAAACTATCACGATGACCTGTTGGTCAATGCCAGACGAAAGTAAAAAGGTAGTAAATAAACATTATGAGACGACAGGCCCTCGGTTGAAACTTAATGACTTGGAGTCTAAGATATCAACAATGTGATGAGACAGAAATCATCTGATCAATACATATGACTTATACGATTTTCTCGATATTTCACATAACAACTTCGGAGAATACCCAATGTCTGCATCAACGCATTTATTTACCAATACATATGATTTTTACCGGTTTGTTACTCATGCCTTAATCGATGACGTCACGTGCATGAGTAACCACGAGAAACCGCGTTCGCTGTCACACAATCCTCACAGCACCGTCAACATCGGTATTTGGGCAGTTTACATAAGGCAACATTTTCAAATAAAGTATTTAACATATAACTCACCTGATTGGGTATTTTGTATAATGATTTTTTGCCATATAGATTACAATTTAATTTTTTCCAAAACGAACGGGAATAAACGAATTAAATAACTTAGTATTTTAAAAGGTTTTCATTGGATTTATTATTTATAATTAAAATATGGGAGACAAAATTCTTTCTCAAACACAAAATAAACAATACAAATATAAAAACAATTTCCCGGACAAGATGTAATTACCTCAAAGCGTTTACACGTGTAAATATTAAAGTTGGACTAATCGTAGAAAAGCTCTATGTATATTATAAGCACCAAACAATTTTGTTTTCTATTGGCAAAAATCTTAAAGGTAATGAGTATCCATTCTGGTTTTAAAATAGATTTTTGGCAAGCTTTGACCAAGTAGGCAGTTACGCATTTAGCTAAAGAAACGTATATTTACAAAGTAGGTGTTAAACTAAACATTCACACTCGGAACAAACGCGAGGGTGGATGACACGCGTAGGACAATTTCTATCCTCGGTGTGCCTATGTTGTATGTAGAGCATTTACCGTTCATTTTAGACTTGCCATAAGAAATGGTGAGAATCTTTCGACCCGGCACACAGTATAGCCTGTAGCTAAGTGAAATATTTGCAATATAGAGCTGATGTCATTGTTACAGTTTTAATTACAAGATACCTCGTATATACCGAGTCTGTTTGTCCAGCTGCTGTATTCGGAGGTCTCGCACTCGAAACACATCGATAACAGACATTATTGATATTTAGATGTTTGTTAAACATGACTGAGGCTTTCACTAACAAGAATACGATCAAGTCTTGTTGGAGTGTTTAGTAGGATAAACGCATTGCATGCCATGCAGCGTCCGGCTGAGGTGTCGAAACTGCGTTGGCGTCTTGCACACAACTATTCAAAGACAAGTTCAACATGGCACTATCGCAATAACTTCGTGTTTATCCGCTCACAGCAATGAATATTTTAACAAAATGAAGATCCGTTATGACAAAAATACTCTAGATTGCACGTTTGCGTGCGGTATGCGTAGCTCCACCCTCTCTCTTCCTGTGGATGTCGTAGGAGGCGACTAAAGCACAAAGTCCAAGAAACTGCCAGCAACTTCTTCTTGTGTGGACGTCAAAAGGCCAACAGATAAATACCCTTTCCCTTCTACAAGTCCTAATTCTTGTTCTTCTCAATGTCTTAACAAATTATGATGACGCAAATGAATTAAATTGAAAGGTATTTTTTTCTGTTAAAGTTAAATTCAAGCTTAAAAACATTTTTGCAGGTAAATAATAAAACACCTCTGGAAGTCAAAAACCTTTAGATCAATATTTGCCTTCATCGGATATGTATTGCCGATAAGATTTCAAATAAAAAGGTCGTTGTTATTGCATGGGTACACGTAGGTAGTTTATTTGCAAAGCTGGATTAAATGCACCAAAATCTACGCCACTGCCATTTTTATTGAATCTTATTGAAAATCTTGTCATATTAAATACATTAATAAAGATTCTTCATAAAGGAATACTCATTAAAAAGCACTATCAATGATCTAAACCACTTAGGTACGTAGTCCTACGATATCTTGCTTCCGGTCCTTCTATAAAATAATGCATAATATAATATAGTAGCTGACAATTAATTATATTATTCATAAGTGTCCCCGTAGGCTTATAGAATATAAGTCGGTTATTTGCATTTATTATAAATAAAGTTATTTTTATGACAGGTTTAAGGGATGTAATAATGCAGAGATAATGAAGGAATGCCAACTTAGTCCTCGGAAACGGCAATGCATCTGCGATCGACTTTTAGTAGTCTTCCAATTTTTAGTGGGCTGCACCCACTTGCCAACATCCATTAGTTAAGAAATGTTTAATATTTCCTACGAAATTAATTGGTAGGAATAAACAAATATTATCTAAAACTATTTTGTTTTTTTTTCTTTGAAAGTAGTAAATACAGATGAGTAGTGTTCAATACTAACATTACTTATTTACCTACTTCTTATCTTTTAACATATCTGCGTACATCAAGCTCGATACAACATGATCTGAATACCGATGAAGTTACTTCACTTTTTTATATCGTACTCTTGAATCACTAAAAAGGTGTAACCGGAAGTGAAAGATCTCAAAATACGGCATTAGTAAGCGTTGCTTATATAATTCGAAACACATAGGAGGGTCCACCTATTTACCAATGTGTACCTGCATATTACGCCTACTATAATGAGAACATAATATTTTCTTAAAAGCTACAATTTGTGTTACGTTCACCATTTAACTTCGCTATAACTTAACTTTATTTCTGTCCATAGTAACCCTATATTTTAAATCATGTAATAATTTAGGTCTTTTGATATATGTATACTCTCCGTCAACATTATCCCGACCTCGCATTATTTTAGTTAATCGTGGGCGGTCGGCGTAAACTTGGCACTTCACGCAGTAACAGTCGCACACGGTCGTCTTCACATCTTCAACAATCCGTAAAGTCTCCGGAATTTCGTATTACAGTAAATTGTTGAATAACAAATTTTATAACACTAAGGTAATGTCAATAACCCCCAAAATGCAATGAAAGAACCTTGGTAGTAAATATAGAGCGGTTGCGAAAGATTTGGCTGGTAGCCATCAGCACGCTCCGACGGACGCTTCACTGATAACGACGCTTTGAAATTAATATTGAATAGTTAACATCGTGACTATTATGTCCATAATGCAACCAGCTTGTTAATGACATATTATGATAAGTCTACGTTAATGCGTAGTACCAATTGTATATGACAAACATCGTGGAAAATCAATCTGAATTGTGTTAATTTTTAATTCGCACATTAGTGTATAGGTAGGTACAGAGGTAAGTGCATTAAGGACAAGATGAGCTTTTAATAAGAGTTTTTACACATCTTGAAGTTGGTAGAACTCTTTGTGATTCGACTACGGAGGCATCACGTCAACACTACACTACACCTATTTCTACCTGAAAACAGAAGTGTTAACCGCTGTTGTATTCTGGCTTGATGGGTGATGTAAGGGAGACATAATTATCCGAGGCGCTAGATTCATTGCATCAGTTGACCATAGCAATGCATCAGTTAGACTCTAATCTTATCTGGGGTTGATTACAAATGTCCATGGGCATCAGTACCCATTTACTGTCTGGTGGGCTGCCTGCTCGTTTGCTACTTCTATCTTTCTATCTATATTATCAAATAACTGTCAGGTGCATTTAACCTACAATGCGATTGAAAATTGGCTAGTTAATAGGGAATGTACCTATTTAGCAAAGACACAATTCACTATATATCTGTTATACAAGTAATACCTAATCATAATACCACATTCTTGGATAGTCAAACCGTCACGCCCAATGTTAAATATTTAATTTTGATATAAAACTGTAAATAGGTCAAACGATAAATCAACATGCCATGCGTCATTTTGAACTCAAACTTGAAATAGAATAAGGAACGGGTTAATTTCATTTTAAGCTACCTACTTTTCATATTAGTTTATTGAGACATGGACAAAGTTTCGTATAAAATTATAAATGCATCAATCAGCTCTGTTTATACCTTTAATTTACCATCATTTGCTCAATATGTATTCTATTTTAAAGTTCTATAAGTAAGTGAGTAGGTATAAGCCTTAACTGTTTGCATTTAGTTCAGTGATTCGTATACTTCCTGTTGCATCCATCAGTTTCATTAGATAGATACGCAGTAATTAAAAATATAATATTTGACATTATCACCATTAAAGCATAAGATTCATGTCTATTGGACGTGTGTTCTCAGAATGTGAAGGTGGTTGGTATACTTTTCACACCTGTGAGAGCAATATGGTGGTAGGTACGCACACCTTGGACAATTCGCGAATATCGAGGATAGGGAGCCTTATAATTATAGTTAAACACATAATTTAAATAGAAATATGTTTGATTTTCTTTAGAACACACGAATCTGCTTTGATTCAATTAATAAGTGTTGAGAAAACTTCGTCTGCTTTTATATATCCATACACGAAGCTGTTAAGTTTTCCGTATTTGAATATTGTACATACAGTCATATGTTTCATATTTCTTAGACATGCAGACAAGACAGGACAAGGCTGATGTCATCACAATATAAATGTTGTTTGAAGTATTGTATGGAATCATTATTTTCCAGACGAAGGCGGCTTACGAGCGAAGAATGAGCGAAACGGATGTGCGCGATTGATCCCGGTGCCATATTGGCATCTTTATGAATGACACACTGAACCGTGTCGGACTAGGTATAGTTCATTTTAACATAAATCTAATTAAGGGCTCATTTATTAATTAAGAAATAGAAAATGTCATAGAATTCGGCAACCTTCATGTTTCCTACTGGGCACATCCTGGACATATTTTTTTCACGAAATGTTGAATTGCTGTTGGCCTTAATATTAATAACCTATACCGCTTTACCAATTTTTGTATGAAGCCTAAATAAGGCTAAAGGGATGGTTTTGGTCGCGGATGCCAATTTCCTAGACCATCCGACGATGTTTGAGGAAGGGAAGGTTACGGACCCAGTTTTTGAGTCATGATTATCCACAAGATGAACCTCGGTGGGGTACGGACCTCGACTTTAGAAATAAATATTTGCGATGGTAAAACACAAGGACTTGAAAAACGAATAATCAGAATTCGTTTCGTTTTTATAGCATTTTACATAAGTCAATCTTATTACTACTTTCGTTTAACAAATAGCTAATAACACGATAAGAACATCAATTGATATAATATATAATATTTTTATCACTAATGAATTAACAGGCAAACAACATTCAAGGTTTTGGTCACATTTCTCTATCGGACATTTAAGGGGTTTGATCTTTTTAATACGAATTCAACTATCGCCTGTTCTGTGCCAAAGTCAATTATTTTGTAATTTGGCAAGTCTTAAGCGTTTTCGTTAGAAGATTTATTTCGTACGTATGCACAAACGTGTTATTTTGTTTGTATCAAATCTTATGAATCTGAATTTGCATGCTGATACTAATAAAAGGTAGAGTGGCACTTCTCAACTATACATTATGTAAACTAAGTTATGTTTGGGCCCGTTATTGAAAAATAAATTGAAGTTTAGACACTTTAGTATATTATACAATTCCAGAGATTTTGCATGAATCGAAAACATGTTTTATTGAAAATTCTTGGCTTGTCTAGCTGAACGCATATTAACACTCATACTGACTTTAGCAAAAGCTTTACTCCTCCCAAAAATATTGAAGCGATTCAAAAGCAGGAATAACCGCGATGATTGTCAATTGTTAATCCTAAAAGATTTGCAGTTATTTTTACATACATATAATTTTGATAAAAGACGAACTGACTATAAAAGGCCACCAAGGTTTAGTAATACAAAAATCAGTTAAATAAAAAATGGTACAAATCAAAAAAAAGATCACATGACCGTTAAATATGCACCCTACAAAGGATTGGTGCCCACACACCTCTGACTATGAAACGTAATATTTTATGAGTAATCTTGGTCCTGACCACGGGACTGCTGTGACGCATGGGATAATAAAAACTTATAAAATTAATCCCATAACTGAACAAATGAGTTTACTGTGGACGTATTAATATAACGAGGAAATTGGTCACTTGTAACATTTAATAAACATAATATGAATCGTCAGTGCCCGCTACATCACACCAAACAAGAAACCCGTTTACTTTACCGATAAACAATCACAACGACTATACTTACACAAATAAAAGAACGAAGTTATCAAGATGAGTCACTTTTAATAAGTAGGTATGGGAGCAAGATTTCATAGTTACTGCCATAGAAGAACGAACTGAAGATCGTATCTGCTATAACAATTTTATTTTAAGTCTGTATTTGGCGTCCAATGTAATCTCTAACGTAAATCCGATCACAAAACGACAACAATTGACTTCTGTTGAACTGAATCTGTATAAGTGCAAACATTTTTAGGTAGTACAATTTATATTTAACACAACAATAAATCAACACATCAAGGAAGGTAAATACATATGTCAAAAAGTATTTCTGGAAAATAATAACAATACATTAATTTCAATAATTATGCATTAATGATGTTATAAGTACGTTATGTCTCTGTCATATTGTAGTCAAGTAATCTTGAAAATTACTGGACTGATTACATTGTTTTTTTCCTTAGTATTTTAATGGGCATAACAGATTATGTAACTTTCTCCAACAGGGATTGTAAGGTGCAATGTACGAGTATGTATCACCTAAAGTTGCAAATCGATAAGACAGCCAGTACCTATAGATGATCTTAACGACTTCACTTTACCTTATAAGTTAATTACTTATTTGGTAAGCACATCACATGTCCATCACAAATTCACAACACAAGACAACACCTCTAATTAATATTCATTTTATCTCGTAATTGCAAAACAAATTTAATGCAAAAGGCATTCCTTATTTGGATAAAACAGGAAAATAAACAGGCTTAACTAGAAGTGAGTACGTATGTAACGAGGCAATGTTAACCTGTTTTTGAACTGGGTAACCCGTTTTAAATGAAGATCACAAAAACCTAGTCCTGGGCTGATTACTTAATCGACATTATCATTTAAGGAATTTCGCATCTTCCATGTCTGTCTAGTACGTAACCTTCTGTAAGTACCTACCATTGGTAATTATGGCTGTATGCACATGAAATTCCGTCTTACGTCTTACAGCGTGTTATAAGTTTTTTTTAATATTTATGAGATAAGCTAATAAGGCTAATCTACTAGAAGGCTAATCTCCTAAATATTTAAAAAAATCAAAAAATAAAAATGAAATCAAAAAATATGTAATTTCCTTTTTATCTTGCATTTTTTTTTAATATTTCGTTACGAAATTTGTGAGAAATTGGAAAAAATACATAATAAATAAATCGAGTCAAATTAGTTTTTTCGTAACACTTACTCATATAATGTAAGTACTATGGAATGAAATATTTATAAATATGTAATTTACTTACTTTTACTTATAAAAGGTGATGCTATTGTTTCATTTGCATACTTTATATGTGTTTACGTATAAGGCTACAAGGTTGTACTTATCACAACAATGCTATGATGCATAACATAAGTACTTGGCTGAAAATTAAACTGCGCAATAAAGAAAAACAAAACAGTAAACTATCACCATTTCTTCAAACGGTTTGTATTAACAGTAAAGATAAATATATGTAAATGATTTTGTGCGAAAGGATCTTCTCAAGAAGCTTCTACTTGAATCAATATTTATAAGAATCTTTAAATTTGCATTTCCTTTTTCCTTATCGTCCTTTGTTCATGCATTAATTAACTACCTATCTACAAAGACAGATGGCAGCGATGTGTCAGGTTTTCACTACATACAATAATAGTTATGACTTCATCATAACAAACAAGACATTTCCAAAGATCCACGCATGTTAATCCTAAATATTTAAATAATCGCAATGCACTATGCGTTATAAGATCAAAGGGCTTGCAAGTATGAACGTTTTAAAATTCCCTTTAGTTTGGGCCGTTGCACTCTGGCTCGGGACTCGTCTAACCGGCCCGCTATCAGTCGCGGTTCGATTCATCGCGCAACCCGTGGCCAATGTTGGGATATCACCAATCGTAACTACGGGCTATATTCAAACCCATTATTATGGAAACTCTTACCTATAAAAGTTTCACACTAAGTAACAAGCGACCAGTATAACTGCAACCGTAACCGATAATGCTTTTCAACATTAACAATACTGATCTTGTCTTATCTCTTAATTAGATATTTCATCGCTCTCTGATCTTTATTAAAGATATTGGTCAATAGGCAACCTCTTTACGGACAATAATGTGTAAAAGTCCTCAGTACCTCATAACATAATATCTCATTAAAATTGGACACTGGATGTCACCAATCATCAAATGCAATTGGTTTTGTGAAAATGTTCAATTAATTAAACGGTTCAATGACGATAAAAAAATATAATACCTAACAATAGATATCCTTACTTTAAAATCACAAAATAATTAATATCCTTTGACAGTTGTGGCCAAGTTGTGCAATGTCAAGATTCAAGTTAAAACTGTCAAAACGCTCGCGTGCATGTTTTCGCAACCGTAAATATATTTTCCGCGTCATATTCTCGGTGGGTCATAATTGCCAATTAGTTCTACGTTCGTCAATGCCAAGATATTTTTTTTAACATAAATCCTACAAACCTTAAGACTGATTCATTGCCAACATACATCATTCAAAAACAAGAGCTTATGCAATGATTTACGTTTCATGAACATTTTTTAAACAATTGAGTCCTTTGCATTGCATTCCTTTGCTACAGTTATTTATTTATTTAACTTTATAGTATTTTTTGTATTATTTATCGCCTACCCTACACAATAATGAAGAGTGACCAAATTATTTAACAATAACTTAAAATATAAAAAAAGGAATAAGAATATAATTAATTAATCAAGGAAATTTAACATTTATTATTGTAGGAAGACAAGAGTTCCTTTTTTTGCGGTTTAGTTTGAATTTTATTTTTCGTAACCCTTTGCAAGTACGAAAAATAAAATTGAAATTCCAATAAGATTCCAATTGCAACTTCATGTCCTGTCCTGCATGTTAATCATATAGATATGGATAATATATGAGTAAGTGCCTATGAGTTCATCTGGTATCTCAAATTTCTTAAAACCTCAAACGAAAGCGTAGTCCGAATTTAGCACGTTACCAGCGCTATCGATTCCAAGAAACAGCTGTTTATTTTAAAACCGCGATGCGGTAACGCAATATTCGCGGGCGAGATCGTCCCAGGTTAAATACTCAATACTCACGTCGCCGATATCGAGTCGATCGGGATAGGATTCTTCACTCGGCACTGTCAATCACTGGTTCAAAACACGGCGCGCGACCGTTTCCAAATAGGCGATCGCGCTCGCGAGATATATTTAGAGCGGTAATACGACACCGGGCGCGGGCGTCGGTCGTTCGGTCGTGTTGCTGGGGCGAGCGGCGGCGCGCGAGTGCGGCCGCGCCGGGCGGCTCGGCCGCGGGACCCCGCCCCCCGGCCCCCGCGCCGCCCGCTCCCCGCAGGGCGCGTCCGCGCAGCCTCCGCGGCAGGGATGTTTGCTTCGTAACCGTAACCGAAACTCGGATATCCGAAATAAAACCTATCCGAATAAGATAAGAAAGTTCCGAATAATTTTCAAGAACTCTAAATAATTCTCAGGCGAAAATTTCTTATGATATTTTTCATGAAAATTTTACAAGTTGACACATCAGCCACGCGTCGTCCTTTACAAATAAATTCTAATCATTACTTGTTTGTATTTTCTTCCGACTGAAAATCCCTTAAAAATATAATATTCGTAACTAAAACTTTTGGATACTCCCAATTATCCGTAATCAAGTACTCATATATCGGTATTCATATCCAGATCCGAAATTTCACCGATATACAGCCCTACTCCAAAGGACGATACCCTCGGCCGCCCGACATCCCTTTGTGTTGTGTCGAGCGTTCGGGTTCCGACCAGCTCTGCGAAACGTCATTGTGCCTTAACGTTTAGCACGATCATAAACGGGCGCCCGACGAGGTCAATATTTAAACGCTAAGTGACCGCCTTCGGTCCCTTTGAAAATTGAACGGGGAAAGGAAAATAAAACGAGGAACTGAATATAAAAGATACTATATTCATCATCTCTCAAACCATACAACAACATATTCCACATACACCTCATTATTAAAAACTCTATAAAAATAACTTAATTACCCACTATTCCTCTTCGACCTCGTCGTCTGTTGTAAACTCGCTCTCGTTGCCTCCCTGTATAACGATAAATATATATAAATATAATCATTTACAAAATGGTTAAAAAAATAAGGTACCTGTTATAAAATTATTCTTAGTGGACACTAATTGTGGATTTATTTTCTGTTTAAGTCCAAAAACCAAATTCTAATTTTTCCGAGTTCTACAGCCTCAACTGTTACATGTACTATATTCTGTATCGATATTTTGTCACATCAAATTAAAAATGAGTCATATTTCATAAATAAAAAGATATTTAAACTTAAATTATCTCATATTCCCTTAATTTAATTATTAAACCTATTAAAAATGATCAGGTGTACAACTATTAAAAACTTCTTCAGTTCTGAAAAAGGACTATACTTTATGGAAGGTCGTAGAATACTTTGTGGTCCAACTCCGGAAGCACCACCCACGCCTATTTCTACCTAATAAACAAACGCAGTGTTAAGCGCTGTCGTGTTCTGGTTTGAAGGATGTGTCGGATAAGTATCCGGCGTTTCAACTGAGTCCTTAGTGGTAGCGATGCACCTGTAGCCCCAACCTCAGGAAACCTATCAGGAACTAGCTGTGAAACCGCGGGAGGTTTCACCCACTACTATATCGAATAAATAAACAAACAAACATAGCGTGATGTTATGTTAGAGGCTATGCCTCTAGCCTTCCTCAATACAAATTCAAACCAGTAGTTCCTGAGATTAGCACGTTCAAACAAACGAACAAACTCTTCAGAATTATAATATTAATCATATACAAAAAGCACAGAAGTAAAGATTGATTACAGGTGTCCATGTGCAACAGTGGACACGTACTATTGGATGGACTGCATGCTCGTATATTAGTATTTATAATATATATATCTTATCTCAAATGAATCAAATCTACAATAAAATCATATTTCAAATCCAATAATGATTTTAATTTGTCGAGATGTATCCAAGTTTTTGCGTGATGCGTGAACCTACGAGCGCATTTATATATATAGCGATAAACATAATCACACTGGTTAAACTGACGGCCAGTTTTCTCACGTCCGATGACGTATCACTAATGGAATTAAGGTAACATAGATTTAGTGCCTAATTGTTTTTTGAGCAGAGCACGTTTCCAGGTAGACACTAAGACGAGGTGTTACTGGAATTATTATCTCAACGTAGGTGCTATTTCCGGAAATTTGCCTTTTGTTTTTAAGATAACGAATGCTTTGTGTAAACGAGGATAAAAGTATTCTTACAAATGTTCGGGAATGCCCAAGAAATTACCTTTTTAGGATAAGATTCTTTACTAAGGTCAAGCTAACAAAAGTTATAGCGCCTGATAAAATGTATCAGTTAATAGACAATACTGCACATAAAGATTTATATTTAGGATAATAATGGACTTAAAAAATGCGCTTCACTCTGATCATATTAAAATATGTTATAGAAGTAAGTGTGTTACCACACTCAAGCCACGAAGTATTCTACCACCTTTGAAAATCATATCATAAGGGTCAGGTAATTGAAATTGGCGCTTCGCGGTCCAGATGCGGTACATGAAGATTAAAATGAACCGACCTTCCTGCCTTTTGAATCTATTTATTTTAATTGTACATTTTACACGTTATGATACCCGTCTAACAGTCTCTCTGTCAGTTTTCCAAGCGAGAAACATATTACAACTTGAGTATTATGTTTTAGGTATTATTTTAGTAAATAAGTAAATTCCAATTAATATTTGGAGTGCTATTAAACAGAAAATAAATAATACCGACAGGTTTTATTGACCACATATACTGTTTTATTGTATTAATTACAAAATGTTTTTTTTTTTTTAATTATTACCCGACTGTGTCAGAAGGAGTGTTTTTTTCCTGTAATATTGCAAGAGTTATCTCACCAGACTTGGTTGAATCGGTAATTATTATCCTGGGACTAATTTCTTTACTTTTCCAATCTCTCAATAGTCTAATTACTGTAATATACTGTACATACATGTAACGTGTACCTTATTTGTTAGGACAAAAAAATCAACAACAACATATTATTATATGACGATCCACGTGGTGGAGCGGTCAACATACCGGTCTGACACGCAGTGGGTCCCGGGTTCGATCCACGGCCAGACAGACATCTGAATGATGAGTTTAGATTTCTGTTCTGAGTCTTGGGGTTTGTAAATTCGCCTTTGTGTGTGTCCATGGCACCCATGACACAGGAGAAAACCCAACTGTGGGACTATGAGTGTAGAAAGTGTTTATGATTTTATGTTATATACCTGGTCATTGTTATCGGTGTCGGAGTCGCTGAGGTCCCACTGCGGGTGCTCGGCGGGCACGGCGGCCGCCTCCTTCACGTCCAGCTTCATGTCTTGCTGCTGATCCATGCCGATGTACGAGTCTGCATGGAAAGTTCTATGTTAGGGTTGTATCTGATATGTATAAATATGTTTGGAAGTACGTCGGTCTATGGGATAATTTTACGTAACTCTTTATCTGATATGTATAATTATGTATAGAACTGCGTGAGTCATGTTTGATTTTTTTTTAAATTATAATCGAGGCGGGTAGACAAGACGGTACATTTATTGTCGAGTCTGGCTATTAGCAATACTAGTCTTCGATAAATCGTAAACTACGTACTTTCAATGAGTTTTATGTCTTATTCAACTCGGTGGACCAAGATAAAAATGGATTGTAGTGTTGGTTGAATGTGGTTTGTTAGAATTTTGATTTGAGCTGCTTGTTTGAATTAAGTTTTAAATGAACTACAACTTTTAACACGAATCCGGCTCGAAGGACCAAAATGTAGGGAATTGTAATGTTGGATGTGGTTTTTAAATGAAATTAATGTAGGTGATAATTATGTAACACAAAAATTGAGCGAGTGAGCCTTGAATTGCGGAAATCATCGACTCGACGCACACACAATTCATTTAAGCGAAGCTCATTCGTGAAACGGCGCCGTGAAGCGCAGCTGCAGCTCGTGCGAGTCCACCGGCGTCGGCTGTAGCGTGTGCGACAGACGTGGCGCCACCGCGGCACGGTACCTGATCGCAGGCAGCAGGCCAGCGTGTAGAGGCCGGGCCAGCGCGGCGCCGTGAAGCGCAGCTGCAGCTCGTGCGAGTCCAACGGCGTCGGCTGTAGGGTGTGCGACAGACGTGGCGCCACCGCGGCACGGTACCTGATCGCAGGCAGCAGGCCAGCGTGTAGAGGCCGGGCCAGCGCGGCGCCGTGAAGCGCAGCTGCAGCTCGTGCGAGTCGACTAACGCCGTGACGTGCGCGGGCGCGGTCAGCAGCGTGTGCGACTTGCGGTCGCAAATGTAGCACCACCAGAACTCTTGTTTTTCCTGTACACAAAGATTATATTTTGAAGGTTGATTCTTTTTTATACGTATAGAATTGACTACTATATAATAAAAAGATGACTGGTGCTGGGAGACTCCTACTTATAATTATATGACTTTTTTTTGAGTTATTCGATCAATATCAAGATAAAATTTGGAAGATTCGAAATCACAACACCGCTGTCTACTGGGCTCAAATACGGAAGTGAGCTCATACATATGAGCATCAAAATCATTCATACTATGTACATGTACGAGTACATATTAATCGAAAATTTATATGCTGTCAATAATGAAAATTCACGGCGACTATTTTTAGTGTTCAGTAATCGTAAAAAGTTGCTGGTTACATATTCCACGACACGAGTCGCCACAGAAAGCCGCCGTGAGCAACTTCTTTCTCAATTATCAATGAGCTTTAAAACTCACCAGCGGGAAATAGGGGCAGTGTACTGGATGCGAGCTCTTCGAGCGTCCTTCGAGACGTTCCCGCTTCTGTATCCGCTTCTGGAACTTGTCCCATTGGTCGTCGTCATCCTCTGCCGCTGAAGACTTATCGCGAGACTCATCCTCCGATGCGGAGCTCGCTGAACCGCACTCGTCGCCCGAACTGCCCACGTCTGACGCTTCACCTAGATATTGGTACAAATAGTAATTTAGCAAAGGGAGATCTCGCATGTGGAGAAGATCATGACTGGTGAGCAGCCGTGATCCGAGTCTGAATTCAGAGCTTTGCAGGATGTTAAGAGTGGCGGAATTTGTTGATGAGACACGGGAAGTGTTTATTTTAATTTTTTTGAAGTAACAAACAAGCTCGCAGTCTACCTGATGTTAAGGGGCCACTGCCGCCCATGAACATCGAAGATAAACTCTAAATAAGGTTAGACTCTTATTAAAGTTGCCGACACAGCATTTCCAATATTTTTGACATAAATTATAAGTATCCATTAATAAATTATGACTTCGGTTCAATTCGAATGTGGCCACACCATATTTTTATTATTATTTCTGTTTTTGATTACGATACAACAGTAAATGATATGCATTTAAAAATAAAATTTCACAAATTCTATTCGGCTAAAGTTTAAAAAATTCTATATCTCAGAAAATAAGAAATAAAAAGTAAATAATCATATCCTAAATTTAATTTTATGCCAACACCTTTTTTTTCTCACCTTTTAAAATGTAGCGATAGATGTAAAATCAATTACTTCATACATGTTGTTGATTCCAGTGGCCTTTACAGCATCACATTCAGATTTCTTATACTGTATTCGCTCTATACATCACCCGTATACATTTTAACTGTACCAACTTACCGTCTTCATCGTTTTTCTTCTTTGGTTCCTTAGTTTTTTTAACATCGTTGGCAGTATTCGCAGCTGGTGCAGCGTTCTGCGCGGCGGTCTGTGCTGCAGCGGCCTGAGCGGCCTTCGCTTGCTGCTTGACAGCAGGTTTCTTAGATTTCTTCGACACTTGCTTCCTCGCCTGCTTCATCCATACCGGCCTCTTGAACACGTCTTTCTTATCGTTCTTATCATTTTTGTCGTTTTCCACTTTTTCTGTAGGCTCACCGCCTTCCACTTCTTCTCTAGAAGAAAATAGTGATATCTATATAGGTAACAATAGAAACAAATCGAGTAATTGTTTATCTGGTCGACAAAATTTATTTAACCAAGTATCCGACCGATTTTTAGCCGAAGAGGAATTCAGCTATCGACAAATTCTTCGGCCAAGTGTTTAAAAACCACAAGAAAATCACTTCCAAATTGTGTGAAAGTTAATAATATAAAAAATTAATCACTTTTATAGATAAATGTTAATGTTTATTATTTATAACATAAACAATTTCTAGAGCTGAATAAAATTACTTTGCAACTTGTAAAAAATGATACCATTTTGAAATAATGTGAATTTCAAACACAACTGGCAAATCAAGCCAACTACAGAGTGTGAACTTCCAAAGCGCTTTACCATCTTAATCGCGGAGTTCTGAATTCGTTCTGCATGCATTCACAACGCCGAAGGTTTTTTTTTGGCCGACGGTGGCCGAAGCCGAAACTTCAGTCGGACACTAATCTAAATCAATAACTAATATGAATGATGCATAGTTTGTGTGATTATCCACAAGTCACAAACTATGCATCATTCATATAACGCGCTCATTCTTTATGATGATTTTTTTTTATTCATATCTCTGTACAATACTTACTTGATAGATTCTTTTTCTTTAATTGTAGTATTTCCAAATAGTTCTTTCATGTTTGTCCTTCTCAAAAACACAGTTACAGTAACTATAGCACCTGCTGTCACCACTGTCGGATTTTCGTCATCAATAACTGCAATTAAATAAGTGTTTATTTAATCTATATATTTATGTATACATACTTACAAACAATATTGGAAAATACCAGACCACATCACGAATATTACAGAAAGCTTGTTTGATTGGCATCAATAATCCATCACATCTTTGCAAGAGTGCAAAGATGTGATGAATTATTGATGTTCGAAAAGAATCCTATAAATTATTTACTTTCAACAATCCAAATAGAAATATGCAAAAACGAAACCAATTCAGTGTCATTATCAAAACTCATTTTCGTATTACTATTTGTTCACATTACTAGCACCCCATTTTTATGGGAAAAATAAATACTCTCATTGTAGGAACACAAAATTATATTTACAATATTTTCAATTTCGAACTACTAATAAATTGGAGATAATTATCGTCGTCACTTATATCCAACAATTTCAGATAATAGTTGATTAATATAGTCACGACATCAAGAAAATAAAGTGATAAAATGTATTTATTACCTTCTGTGTTGACTTGGAAATGTATGTATGGCATATTTCCTAATACTTTCACAACATCTTCATACTGTTGGTCATTGAGGAATCTAAGCACCTGCCTTCTCTCCTCGCCAGATAATTGAGCCAATTGGAGCAAAGACTTGATGTGCTTCTTGCGGTTTGTGAAATGTTTCAAATGGTCCTCGGTAATGTATGGTAGCTGCAGTAGAGGCGATTTGTATTCCCATAGACCTTGCACTATCATAGGAGACAGTTTCATACAGTTTTCTATCGTTTCTATTGTAGGTAATCTTGGTACTGTAAATAAAAATCCAGTCTAATCAAACATTCTCTATATAAGTTTAGGAATTATTATATTACAGCAAAGTTAGAAATTTGATCATAATTATAGATTGCATTTAAATTACAATGTTTCCCAAAATGGACGTTACCGCCCTCGTGCGGTTGATGGAGGCCGACAAGAGGGCTTCCAGAGGATATTCAAAAGCATCGAAGCAGCTAAGGGAGTAATGGCTGATTTTTTGTTTCGCTGATTGAATGTACATCGAAATTATTTTAAACACACAGATGATTATTATAGATTTATGATTATGTTGGTTGACCGCCTATTTCGGTTGGCGCAAAATAGAAGAGAAATCTAAGTGCGGAAGTGTACAAATCCGAGAGACGCTAGGAAAGCTATTTAAAATTGGTAGATAAATAGGTTTTTTTTTCTCATATATTGTAGATGCGTAAGGATAATTAAAAAATGAAGAAAATTATATTTCGTTTAATTTTTTGTGTGGACCATTATTAATTTTTTCAGAAAATATGATTCAACATTTTACTTTACGTCATTCAAGTTAAAGTTTGTTTTTAAATTGTATTGTGCTTATCAGTTCAAGTGGATATTTTCTATTTGTTGGAATATTATGCTACTCGTAATTGCATTTTATAGCACGCTCTAGATCTAATGCTGCTCAATATTAAATACCAATAACAATCACTAGTTCAGTTATATTAACAGTAAACTTTCACGAGTAAAATTTCACTGTAAATATGTGACAAAAAATTGTTAACAAACAGGAGTAATATTGATTTAGGAATGGACTTTATTTAGCAGTGTTTGTAATTTTATAATATGAAATTAACCTCACAGTCAGTAAACATTTTGAATTCGTGTTTTAATTTTCTTTTCACAATTGATCGATATCTATGTGTTAACATACGCATGAGTAAAACGGAAATTAATGAAAAGAGAAAAGCTAAACTGTATTACTGTGTGTAATCCATAGGTTAAGCATTGACCAATAATGGTGTATCGACGTATTTATAGTTGTTCCATAGCTAAAATAGTAAGACTTACTATGCTTTACATAAGTGAGTGCATTGTACTGGTGGATGCAGTTGACCATCGCTATGTTGGGTCAGCTTGATACGACATAGCGGCAGATAGCGTGTTTGGGCAGATATTTACGTGAAAGGTGCGAATGTAATGTAACGCTTAGATATTCGCCGAGACATCCTAATAGGTACGAATTTAAGAATTAAAAGTCTACTCGTAGGTATTTGGCTTTCACCACAATGCTAGTACATTCTCCATGAAGTGTGTGTTATGTTCACACAATTCAAACGACTATACATTTGACGAGTTACTCGCCGAATTGTTCGCAAGTATCTAGATAGATAGATTAGATAACAACGCATGCTTCTAACTACATATAATTATTTTTCTAATTATAAATATAGTATTAACTATAGTACATCTTACTTCGTCTAGCATAAGCGAGCGCGATGAGCTGGTTGACGCAGTTGACCATCTCGACGACGAGGTCCGGGCAGCGAGACACGACGTAGCGGCGATCACACTCCAGCGTGTCTTCCGGCAGACGCATACGCGACAGGTGCGCGTGTAACAACGCCCGCGCCTTGATACTGTAGGGACGGCACAGCGGTTGCTCTTTGTTCTTCTCGCCCAGGTTCGGTAGCTCGCGTAACAACTGTTATGTCAAATAATAAAGACGCATTATAACACTGTTAACAGTTATTACATCATACTCAATAAGGACACTTTATTATATTTTTAAAATGAATTCATTTAATTTCTTGCATTTATAGCATGAATATATAAAGAAAATATTTACGTGTATAGCAGTAGCAAAATATTAATTATTATTTGGAAAATATAAGTATAAAGGAACAAGTAATTCTCACCATAGGAACTTCTTCATTATCTGTAATTCTTTCTACAATTTCAGAGTTATGTCTTTTATCAAACTCACATGATGCAGCAAGTATCATAAGAGCTCGCTTCAAAGGCATAGAGGGTGTTTTATGACAGAAATAAAAGTACATTTGTGTTGTATCTAGTAAAACTTGCTCTCCCGAAAAACGAATTGAGCGATACCACCAAGTACCCACCTGAAAAAAAAAAACATGGATTTTAGTATGTTTTATCTCAACAGAAGAAGAAAATGTTTGAAAAAAACATGTAAAGTTTTAAAATAAATAATCATTTCAAAATGAAATTCTTATTGTTGTTATTAAATTTCTTTAAAAAAGACAAGTTCATGTAATATTTTTTAAATCTGGAATCTTGAAATTTTAATAACCAAACACATGTCTTGCATAACATCAATATTGTTAGACAATGGCCTAGGTTATATTTTAAGTGGGTATATGCTGTTTTCAAATATTAAACAAAATACTGTGTACACTGCTATAAGGCGATGAGACTCTTTAAACTATCAGTACTATAAGTATAAACTATCAATTTTGCTGTATCAATTCAAGCTTGAAAAGTAGTTATTGTACTGTCATCAACTTTTTTTATATATTTTTTCTGTGATAAGAATACTGCTACATACAGACAGATATAGGCTTCAAAT
>MOOZ01000324.1:244561-258901 GCA_002930495.1 Cecropterus lyciades
TTACCAACCATTAGTAATTACATCTTGAGCCTTTTCCATCGGGTCACCCTTAAAGAAGTCTGATCCTTCTATGTCTGGATAACCTGTCTCAGGTCTGGTTGCTTCATTCATAGCCTTCTTCTCTATTCTTCTTTCATATTTGCTGCCCGCCTTTTTAGAGAAAACTTGTCTAAGTTTAGCTGGGCTTACATATTTTGGATTTTCCCATAATGTTGCCCCACCAAATGAACCAGAAAATATCTTTACCTGCAAACACCAAACAAGATTGAAAGAATATCCAGAATTGTACAGGCAGAAGATTTTGATAACCTATTTGTAAAATTATCACATCTGTATTTAAATTGTAGGTCGGATAATAAACTTAAAGACATATAAATAAATGTAGGCACACATTATTACACCTAATCAAAACTTACAGGATTCAACACAAATCTGGGACCAATTTCGGCCAATGCACCATCTTCAGATAATATTTGGTAGTTTCTGAACCAAATCCTGTTATCCAGAATCATAAATGTATATACATGGTCAAAGAAGGGCTGGCTTTTAGGATGATGCTTGGGAACTCCAAATATTTGAATGAGCAGTTCTTTCAAGAGGCAGTAGTGTGGGTCCTTGGTGAACATAGGGTCAAAAGATAACAGAGGTCTTGATCCCCTCAAACAATTTCCAGTCATCTTTAGCTCTCCCATAGTGTAAACTGAAATGTAAAATAAAACTTAATTATTAGCAACACAATACAAATTAATAATCATAGAACTTTCAATTTCGTTGTAGTAGCAAACAAGCATGTAGTCTGCCTGATGGTTAGTGGCAACTGATGGTCATGGACAAGTGTAAGATCAACATAAGATAAGATTAGTCATGATATCAGCTACAAATAAGTTGCTACTCCTGGTGTCTTAGTTAGAATGCCTTTTAAAAATATCTTAAATAATAAATAAATAATCTTTATTAAAACCAAAAAACAAATACAGTAAGAAGACACTTGCTACAATATTCACATTTTGTAACAGTTAGAGGTATCAAATAATTTATAATACATGCTCAGGTAAAAATATAAAAGTAGCTCCGAAACTGTATAACGGTGACTCCAGTACCCATTTTAAGATTTAACTTGTGTTATGGGTACTGGGATCTCATACATTTGCACTATACATAATGCGCTAATGAGCGGTTGAGGTCTTCATTACAATAATTAATGACACTTTATTTCACATTTTCACAGTTAACAAAAGTATATTTATGATATAAATAATATATTGTATAGGTATTCATTAAACTTCATTTTTACTTAAAATAAATTAATAATATCACTTGTTATTGACAGAAATAGGTGAGGTGGTAGTGACTGTTTAGTCAAACTATGATTTTAGCTTCTTTACATTCACCTTGAATGTTTTTTTAACATTGAACTAAACAATCATGTCTTTCCTTTGTAATTGTAGAAAAATTTTAATATTCTTTAAAAGGTATAAAAACAGTCATACTTTTAAAAAAGTATCACTAAAAGTATATTATACTCAACTAGCTGAAGTGTCTGTGCTTCGCTATGAAACATAAAAACAAAATCGCCATCTTTCAATAGTGCAAAATATCAAAATCAGAAGTATTGCTATTAGTTGACCAGGTGAATAAGCTACACCCATGCAAATTTTCATAAAAATGGGTCCAGTGGTTCTTGTGTGTTTGAGTAACTAACTGACATACACCATCACATTATTATATATAAGTATAGGTAATAATGAGTACATACTATTTTCAACTAAAAATTTAGCACTAGGTCCATTTGGAACATTGGACATCCAGAGATACAAATCCCTCATCTTCCTTCCTTCAAAAAGGATGCACTTATTACAGTTCTTCATTTCACTGATCTCATTCACCACATACAGGTTTTTACTTCTTTCCATTTTGGATTCAGATTTATGATGAGGCATCAGTTTTTTGAGATCTTCCATCAAGTGTCGGTGGCGGTGGTTAATACCACGTGCAGCAAAAACAAGCACTCGCTGTCTATTAATCCATTTTATCTGGAAAGTGTGCAAAGTTACAGGTTTCATTTTCAAACTTAATTAGGAAATTCATTTTCAAAATTAAGGATATAATCAATATGCACTCCCAATTTTTTTTTAATATGCAGTCCACCTTATGGTAAGTGGCTACTGCTATTCATGGACATTGTAAATAACTCCTTATTAGATTATACTTAGGAACTCCCTATATCACCTACATGTAAATATTGACTACTACTAACACACACACACCGACAAGTTAGCAAAAATAATTTTAATTACTTAGCCCACAGGCAGCAAATGTGTAAATCCGCCACTCAACTCAATATCCCTTGAAACTAAATTAGAACGTCTCAGATAAGTATGTTTCCTTTACCAGACAGTGAAACTAGAATAATAGAGCTGTGTCGGAAGTACGAAAATATCTGTCATGAAAAAAATAAGTCCTCTCTGGATCCATGGAATTCTAATATAATTGTTTTGCAATACACGAAATTTAGAGTACTAATATTATATGATAAAAATAAGCACTACTGCACAGAAGCACCTGTAGTTTAATAACAGGGAGCTTCTTCTATATAAAAAAGAAACATCCTTTCATTAAATAAGATAAAATCACAAAATAAAGATCAAGGAATATTACCCTTTTCGCCACCGGTTCATCAGACATTCGTACTGGAGGCAATACCACCACATTATCTTCTTTTGCAACTTCTTGTGATTGGATATTCTTTTTTTTGTCTTTTTTTACCTTTAACTTAACCATTTTGAGTTCAGAATAATGTCTGTATAATTACTTCAGGTTCTGTTAAAAACACGTGGTGGTTAGTTTTAGTTTATGATTTTGACAACTAACTAGAGATGCGCCTTTTAGTAATTCGAATGTTCTCAATGATCAATAGCATTATTCGAATCATTTTAAATTTATTCGGATTAAATTTTCTACCGAATCGATAAGTTAACCTCGGAGACTTTATAAAAACCGTTTGTTTGGGTCTTTTCATCGAATTAATTGAATTTATATGACTGCCTATTGAATTTATATGAATCTATTCGATTTAAATATTTACAAAAAATAATATTCATGCAATATTCGATTTTCATCGATACTAAATATCGTACAACCCCTTTTTTTTCTTTTTCATGTGTCGTCCGGCAATCTTGAGATAAACAAAATAATAAGTAGACTACTCTATGCTTTGACTAGCAATTTTCTGACATTAGAGTGATAACTGATAATAGTTTTTGATTTGGCATTGACATTATTGAGAGTAAAAAAAGTCTATCCGGTTTTCCTTGATCCTTGAGAGAAAAACAACTCCTGCGTATTAAAAATATATATAATGAATAATCATTAATTTTTCGTTAAAGCAAAATAATAGGTTATTTTGTGAACGCCACATGCTGCATATTGTTTCTGCACAGTTCTTATGGATACTTCTTTAATACATCACTATCATGATAAACCAGTTTACCAAATAATAGAGTCCTGTCCTATTTCTATGATGACAAACACATTGGTTAATAATTTGTAAACAATTTTATTTAATAAACATAAGATTTCCCTACTTCGTATGTTTTCACGTTGTCACATTGTTTCACCAATCAGCAGCGACGTTTTTTCTTAGCAATAATTCTTATATATCAAATCAGTTCTATTTGAGTTACAATTAAAGTTGGTTGCATTGGCACAGAACATGATAGTAAAATCGTAATTATAAAGTTAACGCGTAGTGTATAATTTTAATTTAGTAGGAGCTAACCTAAACCCTTCGCTATGTCAAAATCTTTTTCGATATTATTGACACTCTTTAACAAGAGTAATAATCTGGGTCAAATTAGATATTATGCCTCAAGTGCTCTCCCGCAGCTATCTTCGGTGAGACGTAGTTTTATAGCATTAGTATAGATACATTTCATTGTCAATTGCATTTTGGTTTTAAATA
This sequence comes from Cecropterus lyciades, assembly GCA_002930495.1. Classification (NCBI taxonomy): domain Eukaryota; kingdom Metazoa; phylum Arthropoda; class Insecta; order Lepidoptera; family Hesperiidae; genus Cecropterus; species Cecropterus lyciades. Next base: position 248,523 of record MOOZ01000324.1, read on the forward strand.
CTGCTATCTAAAACATTTGTGTTCACAACAAAAAAAGATGTCTGTGAAGGTTCATTAATTTATAGATATCACTTGTGCTACCTGTGATGTACGTAGTACGTAGTACTATGAACTCTACAACACAGGCAACAAGTCAAACTATATTTCATTAAGTATTTACCTACTCTTCTTTATTGTTATCTACTTCATATTTCGATTGTAAATACATTAGAATTATAAGTACATATTTATAATGATATTATGTAAAGTTTACTCGATTTCAATTCTCCAGATCTAAATGGACAAAAACTCCTATTAATGCAGTAATATTGTACCGGACGTAGAAAAACAAATTTTAGAAAATATATTTTAGTTCATCTAACAAGTTCCCTTTTTATGTGTTTGTAATATTATTGGCGTAACTTATTGGGATGGAGATTTACCATCCGTATTAATTATATTAATATTTACGTTTTTTTTTTTTACCTCGTGTCTTGTAACACGCTCCATTTTAGGAAAAATACGGTATAAAAAGAAAAGATTTCGCTGCCGTACAACAAGAGGATGTTAATTATTTTAAATCAATTTTCAAAGAAGGCCAAATATTAACAGAAGAATCAGAAGTGCTCCCTTTTAACATAGATTGGATAAAAAACTGTAGAGGTACGTTTTATATAAAACAGCGAAAACATTGATATGTTTAGATACTAAAATAATCTGATCAAACGTCAGCAACAAAACGTTCGACGTAGGATCCGACTTGACAGAATTATGATGTCTCTACTTTACGGTTACGGGGCGTGCTAAGCCGGAAAAGTTTTTTTTTACACCTGTTAAAGTAATAAATAAATAAAAAACGAAATTGAAGTCTACCTGGTCGTAACCAATCCGTTTATATTTTGAAGTCAATCCCAATTGTTATTTTGTTACCACTGTGGACAGAGTTAGCTTATTTCTTATTTGGTCATCAGTTAAACTGATAATTGTTTAATCGGATCGACCTTTCTAACACTTCTTAAAAAGTTAGAAGCCTCGTAGCTACCTATACTTAAGCTTAAATATTTCTCAGGACAATCAAAATTGATTTTGAAACCGAAAAGTACTGAAGAAGTCTCGAAAATTCTAGCGTACTGCAACGATAAAAAATTAGCAGTATGTCCTCAAGGCGGCAACACAGGGCTTGTCGGGGGATCGGTTCCTGTATTCGACGAAATAGTGGTCAATTTAGCGCTCATGAACAAAATAAAGAGCCTAGATGAACTATCAGGTAGGTAAACACATGTAAGCTGTAGCTTTTTTTTTTTAATCCTCATTAAGTGTCTAAAATTATGCTCGCAGCATTCTTATCTTACTGAAGCTGCTAAAGCTGAAAATGCTAGCAACAGCGTGAGTCCGTTTACACTAGTGATTCCCAAAGTGGTCCAGGTGAACCCTCAGCGGTCCACGGAAGATTCGACGGAGGTATACGTTGTCGTGACAAAAAATTTGGGGTGCATAATTTGTATGCGGGGTGCATGAAAATTTATCTGCCTTCGATAGTGAAGAAGTAAAATGTTAGCTTGACTTCACCTATCAATGTAAGTCACCGCTGCCGCCACCTTTTATTTAGTCGAGAAATCGTAGAGACGCCGGTGTCAAATACTACACGAGTCGAGTTCTGGGAATATGGTCGAAATTTAGCTGCATGGGTCCACCGGAACAAGCTAAATATTGAAAATGGTTTATGAGAAAAAATATCTGAGAACCTCTGGTTTAGACGTACACTACTTTTTACTCCGAAAATAAACATATAAGTTTTAGTAGTAAATATCGAAATTAAGAGCACATGACGATAGTGCGTAAGGCTTATTATGAATAATGGTTTTAAATTAATAAATTAACAACCATTTTAGGCGCCTTAGTGTGCGAAGCTGGATGCATATTGGAAACACTTGACGAATATGTGCGCGAGCGAGGTTTAATAATGCCTATCGATCTTGGAGCCAAAGGATCCTGCCATATTGGTGGCAATATTAGCACAAATGCTGGCGGACTAAGGTTACTTCGTTATGGGAACCTCCATGGATGTGTGATGGGAGTTGAAGCTGTATGTATCTTTCTAGTATTTACAAATTGCGACCCTAGCGAAAAATGTGTCGACGATTTCTAGATTTTCTTTTAAATAACTGTCAAGTGTGTTTTCTAAATATTTCCGTTCTATATAACAAAGTAAACGTCCATTTTCACCTCTGACGCAAAAAGAAGGATTATATTGAGCTCCAATACAATCCTTCTTTACGCGGATGCTAAGCGGATGAACACATCTTAATTAAGTATTCTTTAATTAAAACGTGATCGAGAATATTATTTGAATAATAAAAGATGATTTGTTCATCTGTTTAGAAGATTATTAACTCTTTCAGTTTACCTTTTCTAAGGCTACTCGCGGCATCTGAATCTTTAACTTTCTACTTACGCATCATTAAGCGGTTGGCGGGTATACCGGGAAAGGTCACACGGGTTGCAAGGTCAGTTCACTCCCGACTTCAGCGTGATAGTATCGTGCACTCATTGGTCCGTGATTTTGTCGACATCGTCCATGAACCAATCATCACGTGTAAACGACAAACGAGACGACGCTACAACTTGACGTTGACGTGACGTTGAATTTATATTACGCCGCGTTAAGTCACGTTCTTCGGCATAATGCATCTGATATTATTAAGCCAGCGGAAAATGTGTGTGTAGGAGCCATTAGAAAATATAAATTATATACATATATCAATTCTTCAAAAAAATCATTAATATACATACACAAGTTTATGCTTTCCATAAATTTCATAAGGCGTAGGTATTATTTTATGAAACCAAATATATATTTATAAGATGTTATAGGAAAAACAATTATTATATTTTTAGGTCAAAGCCGATGGAACAATAATAGACTGTCTTCGTACACTTAAAAAGGACAATACGGGTTATCATTTGAAGCATTTGTTCATAGGATCAGAAGGAACTCTCGGCGTGGTCACTAAAGTCGCCATTAGCTGTCCATCATTGCCTAAAGCTGTTTCGCTTGGATTCTTTGGTGAGGAATACACTAACCTGCATTAGTTACTTTTTTTTAATAAATTCAAACAAAGGTGAATCTTGGGGGATGTCCTGGAGGCTCATCCCCGGACGGATGGGCATACGTAATATTAGCATTTACATTGAGGGGTAAATGCAAATAATGCGTAGGTCCATCCGTCTCACAAGAAATATTTCAGAAATACGAGGTACAAAGGCCTTCACGAAAATTTAAGACAGGTAAGTAGGTAAACTTACCTGTCTTAAATTTTCGTGACATACGTCCTCCTCCTCCTCCGCCTTGAAAAGTATTTAAATATTTTATTAATTACTATTACTAGCTAACACTTAACTTATTTCAGGTTTGAAGAGCTTTGAGAATGTTCTCCAACTGTACAAAAATGCAAAATCATCTTTGGGCGAAATTTTATCTGCTTTTGAAATGGCCGACAACTGTGCAATTAAGTCAACTGTTGAAAATTTGAAAATCCCGTAAGTAATAGTAACATAATTATTATAATTATATTCAATTCTAAGGATACCCTAAATCCATTAATCATCGCAAAGCGTAAACAACGTTAGCACGAAATTAGTTCAATATTTAGTGATGTAGGCACCCATTACGAAAGGATCTTTTTATAAGGGGATTAAATTAATAAATTTTCGTTTTAAGTCGCAGGCATTAGCTTGTTACTTATGAAATTAAAAGACGTTTAACTAAACCGTCGACTAGCGAAGTATTGTTTTATGGATATATATTTGTATTACATATCGTTCAGAGTTATCAAATTATGCAATACTTTTATCAGTCCTATCTGAAGCAGTGTTTTATTCCATATATATGATATATGAATATAAAGGTGAGGTGATACCTCGATATTAACTAAACCAATATGAACAAAATTATAGCAATGATAAGGTTGTTGCTAAGTGGTAAGAATTTTCAATTCTTACACTGAGTTTTGTACTTACCTACTCACGTGCACTATGCACAAGAATTTTTCAAGTTGCGTCGTTGTCAACCCACTACTGTGATTCTAAGATGATTGAGAACCGTGTGTCGTGTCAGACACACGGTTCTCAATCATCTTAGAATATCTATACCGTTCACACCCCGAGGCCGAGGTTCAAACGTACTAAACTACTAACCAAGTGCGGAATGGATGTTCATTTTTGAGATCGTTTTTAAAGAAATTTCCGATGTGACTCTCAGAAATTTCCTCACCATGTTTTTATTTAGATACCGTTGAACTAAGTGATAAATAATTTCTAATAGACATAACTGCGGAAAAATCTAGATGAGGTGATTTAGACGCAGAGTTTCAAAGCACTGGGTCATTATTGCAAAGGCGCGTAAATCTTTTTAATTCAGGCGCAGACGCCAACTTTTTATTTGTAAGCGAAAGGAAAAAGGAAACAAACATATTATAAATCATATGAAATTAAAATAAATCTTGTTTTTTTCGACGAATCAGGAACCCAATATCAGATTATCCTTTCTACGTGCTGGTAGAAACACATGGGAGTGATGAAAACCACGATAATGAAAAACTTACACGATTTTTATCAAAGGAAATGGAGAGTGGCCTCATTATAGACGGGACTATCACCTCAGAGCCTGCTAAAATGAAGGTAAAACCGTTGAATAATTATTTACTTAGTTATAAAATAAGTACTTAGTACTTACCTGAATACCTACTTTATTTGTTTTTACTGTAAAAGTAATATATTAGGTCTGTATTGAAACTAAGAAATCTACGTATGATTTTATCATGTTAATCCTTCAAAGGCTATTTATTTCTTGTTGTATTGGCAATTGAATACTGCAACCTATCAATTTCGAGTTATAGGAAAGAAAACTACTCAGGTGTTTAAACATTGTAGGTATAAGTCGAGGTTTAGGCACGATCTTTTTAAAAAATAATGTATTATTTATTTAAATTCAAACTAAAAATCGTACTTAATACAATCGCACAAACATATTTCTACATTTGTCAACGTTAATAACAAGATTATTAATCAATTTTGATTACGTTTACAGAATATTTGGCATCTTCGAGAAAATATTGCAGGTGCAGGGCTTCTTGATGGCTACGTATTTAAGTACGATGTATCGATACCCTTGACAAACTATTACGACATTGTGTTATCATTGAAGAAAAAATTAGGGGACAAAGTAATGAATGTGTACGGCTATGGACACATCGGTACGTTTGAGCAATATTTAAAAATTTTGAATTTATTGAGTGTTTTTCCATTTTTAACCGACTTCAAAAAGAGAAAGTTCTCAGTTTGACCTGTATTTATGTATGTTTTTACGCGATTATCTCGCGTTTGGCTGAACTGATTTTGATGCAGATTTCAGCATAGTCACACTTAGGAGGTTTAAGGCGGTTTCTACTATTTGTTAAAAAATGTTATCTCCGATGTTATTGCTCACACCAAACTTATCATAAAAAGAACAGAAATTCATTAAAAATATTAACCTTCTTTTTTATAATAAATGTTAGATCTTATATATTTTGGTAAGTTTTCTGTTTGGAGTAAAATATCATCAATCTGTGGATGGATTTTAAAATTAATGTAAAACCGATATCAGTCGTAATACATTTTATAGTTTATTATCAAATTACAGGGGACGGAAACATCCACATAAACGTAACAGTGCCACAATATTCCAAAGAAATATATTCGTTGCTAGAGCCGTACATCTTTGAACAAGTAGCAAAGTTAAATGGATCTATAAGTGCGGAGCATGGTGTGGGTTTCCGAAAGCCGCAGTTCATTCACTATAGCAAAGATGCATCCGCGCTGCAACTGATGCGCGACCTTAAACAAACTATGGATCCTAATGGAATACTCAACCCATACAAAGTTTTACCTGATGTGTAGAAAACAGAAAACTCTTCGAGGCTTTTATGTTTATTCCTGTTTCTACTTTCTTATTTTAAAAATAATGCTATGTTTATCAATGGAATGATCGGTGTAAAAAAATAATTCATTCAATAATTTGATAATATTAATTGAAACTCGTATTTATTTAAATGACTTTTATTAAAATATCCATTTATTCTTATAACATTCATAATATGCAACAAAAATACAATGGAATATTATAAACATTCACCTAATCGTTTCAAAATAAATAAATCCAATATTGCATAAATATCAAAAATTGTTTTTTTTTTATTTATTTATTTGAATAGCGAAAGTGTCTACAGTCCACTTGTAATCTATTATTATTTTATCTTGTAATATATATTTTATTTGCGGGAAGTTGTCATTTTGTCAAGAATCAAATTTGGCATCATTATCATCCACATGTGATGTTGTAAAATGAGTAGATGATTATGCAGGATGCCATAAAAATATTAAATTAAAAATTTTGTTGCATTTAGAAAAGCGATTTTGTTACAATCTAATCACTATATCAGACTTCGAAGACATAAAGCTTAACGATAATTATAACGTTTAATATAATGGATAGATATAACCAAAATACAAGAAAATTATGGACACAGAATTTAATCCTATACAGTATTTTTGAACATTTAAGATATTAACAGTAAAACTGGTTCACATACTCAACGGTCAAGTTAGCTCTAATATTATGCACGAGTAAGCACGAGTTCAATGGAAATATTAAATGCAGAACTATTTTGATGAATTTAAGGATACAGGCTATTACGGAATGTAATATTAAGTAGTCATTATAAAGTCAATCGTCTTTTACTTTACCATTCTAAATATCAGACTCGAAACTTCCAATCATTCGAAACGTTTAACGATCAAGAAATACTGGGTATTATTGTAGTACTTTCAAAATTAATTATTTTTAAGATGTTTATAGCATTATAAATCTTAACTGTTGTATGATTTATTATTGCAACAAAAAGGTGTTTTGTATTGAAGCTGTATGTTGTAATTAATATCTTATTACTAGATTTATTATTATTTCGAGCATGTCATAACAATATCGTTTACGACAATGATATTCTTTCAATATTTCAATAAACTCTTACTATAAAACTCACTACCTGGATGAGTGGTAGTGCAATGAATGCCCCGTCCGCTGTAAGTAACTGCGTCGTAATTTTCTAAATACCACCACAGTGGACGGTATGGTATGTATTTTTTTCATTTCCGCGGTGACCACGATCAACAAATTATTCTATTATCATTAATTATCATAATCGCACACCATATGTTGTTTCGTAATCCAATGTCTTTTAACAATCCAAACTTCATATCAAGTTGTAAACTATAAATTTAACATTTTAACAGCAAATTTCGAATGTATTAGACGGTTATACCGACAATCCTAAACAACTTGTTATGACATCCATATTTATTGTCATGAATTATTAAAAAATAAGTAGTGAGATCACCGTTATCCTTTTTCCACAACTCATGCTTGATGAAAACAGTTATGACTGTTTTAAATAAGTTGAGTTTATTATTGTTGCGTAAATTGCACAAAAGTATTGCCATTATATCATCATCATCAAATTTAATTACAGCAGCGAGTATATTTTCATTTTACAATACTGAATTACCATTTAAATCGATTGAGCAAGTACAACAATAGTAATATGTATTATATTTATTATTATTCATTCATTTTGGAAGTTTATAACGAATATTCAATTGGAAATTCCGGTATATTCTACCCTTGATACCTTTTATTATTGATTTTGTAAAAAAGAAATATGTTTCAGAAGAGCAAACAGACATATAAGCAAACATTACTAATAATTCCATAACTAAAAACACATACATTAACTTCATTGAACTTACAGAAAAAGCTAAGAAATAAAATCAATCGATTCGACCACCTTATAATTCACGGTATGTAAATATTAAACCACTCCATTAGACTATAGATTATAGATATTATTATCGGATGGCTTTAAATGTTTTAAACGCAGTAATATTGTACAGTTGTTAATATAAAATTATCGCTTACAAAGTTAAGGGGAACGGATAATCGTAGTGTGCATGAAAGTGAGATGTACTATTCACATTCCGGCGACTAACCTAACCACTTCTAGTACATTTCCATTACACACTTTATTTATATGAGAACATAATCATTCTAGTAGTGATTAAAAAATAGGTCTTGCACTGATAAATCTTTTTGTGGGTTTTTTTAATTTTATACATTTTTTTCATAGTTTTTCACCATTGTTCTAACATTGAAGACAATCTATTCTTTATCAAGCATTGCCTCTGTTACCTAGAGGGGTGGTTATCGTTTGATCTGATTGGATATCTTGAGAAATTCCAGGAAGCCAGCTTGCATTTCTGCGTCCATTCCCGTGTCCCAAGAGTCGTTTTCCAGTTCGTCGCTGCAATTAAAATCATTAAATCTAATTATTGAAGCTTATTTTAACTACAATTATTTGTATATAAAAAATTAAAAATACTCTGATAGTCACATCAAAGTGCGTCAAATCTTAACATATAGCCCAAAACACGACGCAATTTTATTCAAAATATTCTGTGTTGGGTCTTCTGATAACCGGTTTAATAGAACTCGTTGACAATATTATTTACATATATTAAAAGATCCCATTCCACTATTTTAAGTAACTATTACACAAGTATGCTACTTTGTTTCACTAAACGCGAATTATTTAAAGTTAGATGGCTGTGACAAAAATACATTTCTGTATAATATGTTAAACAGAAATGTATTTTTGTGCAAGCATACAGTCCAACTGATGTGACTGCCAGCTATGGACATCTGTAACCATTTTAAAGAACAAGGGTTCTACTTGAAGCTGATTACAGATGTGTTGCCACTTCTAAGGAAAGGAGGTTCGCCTCATATTGATAATCGGCCAAGTGCGAGTCTGACTCACGCACGAAGGGTTCCATACTATTATCTTTAAAAACGGCAAAATTATCCCGTTTGTTGTATGAGAACCCCCCTTAAATATTTGTTTTATTCTATTTTTAGTATTTTTTGATCATCATCTGAGAAAATTTCAACTGTCTAGCTATCACGGTTCATGAGATACGGCCTGACGACAGCGGAGTCTTAGTAATAGTTCCATTTTTTACCTTTAGGTACAGAACCCTAAAAAACTTAGCGCTTACGCCCCACAAATTAAATGCATGAACTGCATCAATTAAACTAACTGGTATCCACACTCTGCCACCAAAACGCAAGTAATGTTTCAGATTACAAATAATTGTAGCAGTGGTACTTCCCCAGTGGAACGATACTCATTCTACTACACTTCCTTTCCTACTACACGTATAATAGCTCCTGGAATCCCCTCAGTTGATCAGAAGAGGCTGCTATACTCACAGGATATCGTCATCGATAGCGGCGGCTTTCCCGGGCGGTAGGTTGCTCTGTAGAAAGGCGCACTCTTCAGCTGTAAGCGAGTGACCATCTGCCAAGTAGCCACCATCTGGAGTTAACACTGGTTCAAGCTCCCCGTTGATTGCTGTTACAAATAATATTTACGTCAGTTTACATATACTAGCTTTTATTAGTGGTTCCGCCCACTTCAGTCATTTACCACGACAGAGTATCCTGTGTTAATCCGGGTCATAAACTACACTTACAACTTCACATTTATTTAATGATAGTAACAAACACAAGCCTGTTTACAACATTTATGTATTATATAACAGGATAAATTCGACAATTTATTATTATACTGGATATTTCCATAGATTTTACTAAAGACACGTATGGAACTTGTCTATGTAAAAAATGAAACACGCTGTATAATTATATATAATGAGGTGGGGATGCAGCCACAGTAGTGTACGTGTAACGTCTTTTGCGTGTTCAATCTATCACGTTTTCTATGTCCCACCATGACTAACATATTCTGCCCATATCAAAATAGGTCGATAAGAGGGACGACGAAAGTAGCGAAGTGGACGACGAAGTTTTTGTACATTACGCTATCGCACGCGGTGGCGCTATAATAGAACAATCGTAATTTTTTTTTTCAAAAAACGTCTTCCTTTTAATTTTTAAACTGCATATCATCATATTGTAAATATGAGTATACGTACTATAACATGATTTGCTTTGTTACTCCTGCGCAATTCGATTAATTTACTGTGGAGAAATCATTAATTGCGTAGTGCGCAATAGCAAAGGAAGATAACAATTTTTAGGAAGAGTCCATGAACCAAAACAAATAATTACTTATATAAAAGCTTGTAATAAATTGAATAACTGACAGACAAAGTTAAGACAAGGTTAATGGGAACGCTTCGTACAAAAAGTTTCAAAAATTAAAAAACAAAAAGGGTACAAAAATGTGTCAAGTGCCAATCGTACCATTATGTATTAAAAAACGGCAAAAAAAATTACGTTTGTT
>MOOZ01000324.1:259221-279016 GCA_002930495.1 Cecropterus lyciades
TTTTTGTACATTACGCTATCGCACGCGGTGGCGCTATATTAGAACAATCGTAATTTTTTTTTTTTCAAAAAACGTCTTTCTTTTAATTTTTAAACTGCATATCATCATATTGTAAATATGAGTATACGTACTATAACATGATTTGCTTTGTTACTCTTGCGTAATTCGATTAATTTACTGTGGAAAAATCATTATTTGCGTAGTGCGCAATAGCAAAGGAAGATAACAATTACAAGGACAAGGGATATTCGGGTCTCGAGGATTCCCTCTTTGCCCGGGCAGTTCATAATCGGGGGGCGGGGGATATTCAAAGGACACTCAACGAGCTCACCGTATCCAGGCAGAAATTGCGGCAAGTGGTAGGGCGCGGGTGTCACCACCGCGCGTTCGCAGGCCAGTTGCGCGCGACGCTTCAAGCGCTCGAATCTAACGCAGCAGCAACGCAGGGGCAAATGTGTCAAAACCTGTTAGCGCGTTCAAGGAGCTCACCGTATCCGGGCAGCGGTTGCGGCGGGTGGTAGGGCGCGGGCGGCGCGGGCGCGCGGCGGCGCGGCTCCGGGTCGGCGAGCCCCCAGCGCGCCGCGCGCAGCTCCACCACCGCGCGCACGCACGCCAGCTGCGCGCGCCGCTTCAGCCGCTCGAACGCCGCGTGCATGCCCGCCGGGCAGTCCGCGTCCAGCGCTATGCCCGACAGCTGAATCAAAATTATATTTATTACACGAGCTCTCGACTAGCGATCGAATTTTTTTTACTTAAATCGGCATGTCAGTAAAAATTGACAAACCCAATCTTTAATCTTGCTAAATTGATAAAACAGTACCCACCACGAATACACAAAACAAAAAATAAAGGAAATCGTTTAACAAACAAAGGAGATAATAATTGGTTAACTGTTTTGTTTCAACCTATAGATTCGTATAGTCCTTACGAAACCATTTAGTTTCACCACCATTTTAACCATAAAGTATAGAGCAAACCTCGAGTAAGACTGAACTCATCTGGGGTTGAATACAGATGCTCATGGATTGCCACTCACTTGCTATCAGCAACTAAACTGCACTTGTTTACTCCTTAATTACGCATTAATTAAAAACAACAAGCCTTCTCAGATATCATTAGTAAACATAGGACAAAACTCCACCACTGTGTATGCAGAAACCAGTCATCATTCAAGTTCAAATGGTATGACTTAGCTGATTTACAAAAATTAGCACTCTTCCTTGTAATTGATTCCAAAGTTCAGGTACCACAGACACACACACTCACTGTTAATTAATTGTCACTCTGGAACTATTTTCTTTGAATACAAGACCTGTATTAGGTTAGAGCAAATATAAAATGAAATGTTGGTTGGTATGCTGTTCCAACTATGTTCATTAACACTTTACGAGATATGATATTTTCTATTTTATTGTACTCATGAGTGAATCATCCACACCAATTAAATTAATTTTTATCAAATTTTATCAAATTATATTTTGTAACTTAAAAAAAAATTGGAAATAAAATTTTCCTGCAAGATACATACTCTTCAAATATATTAAGAACATATGACATTATATAATCTTAAGTAATAAATTACTTACTTTCAGCAACTGGCAGACAGCTTTGATGTTAACTTCCTTGTCCGTATCCAACAAATGGAGTAACACTTTACATAGGCTCTCACCAAGAGTTTTGATTCTTCCACCCTAAAAGAAATAATTTCGTATTTAGTAAAGTGTATTAAAGGCAATTAACATTCAAGTAAGACAGTATAAAAAGCATAGATAATATGAAAACAAACATGCATAATTATTATCAGCTTGTCCTCAAAAAACTCTAACGCATTGCTGAGAAAAACGAAAGGATAGTATATATTCCTTACTACTCCAAATCAGAACACAACATAGTATAACGCTGCTTTTATAAGCCAGAAATAAATTAGGCAGTGGCCATCATATGCTAATGTTTTTATTTTGCTATAAAGAGGCTGAACAGTAAAAATAGACAGCTTTCACCTATGAATTGATCTAAGTTATGAATAGATATTTATAAGTTATGAATAGTATTTCTTACCTGACTATCTTCTAGTTGAGTGTATATCTCAGCGAGGAACATGGCAAATCCACGCATATTTTCCTCAGAGGTCTCGATACCTGTAATGATCTTGTTTTCTTCTGCAGAGCAGCGTTCGAGAAGGCATGCACGGAAGCTGGACTCCTCTGGAGGCGCCACCGAATCGTACATAGAGCATAGGCGTGCACCATTGTATCGGAAGTTAGACTCGCCAATTGACTAAAAATTTAATGATTATTAAAATATATCCAAAAACTGAAGACATACTTTATATAAATAACACCTACAATAGTCCATCTTATAGTATCATTTTATACCTTATCCTTTAATTAGACGCGCGAAAAAAAAGCCGCGTGGGCTCGCTAGTTACACCAAAATGATGGAAATGAAATTAAAAGGATTTTACACACTAATCGCTTCTTTAATTGTACGTTTTTAATCTACTTACCAACTTTAAACATTTAGGCAATAATAAGCTTTATTGATGTTGAAAAGTAATTTAATAAAATGTAAGTGTAATAAAGTAGGTTACAATAATTATTGCATTATTTTTCAGAATTTTTCAAAAATATTGCTGTGTTCCACACGACAGATTGCAATAATTTAAAGGTTTAAAAAAATCAGCATGGTATTTAACCAATACATTTACCACAGTTATAGAAAATAACTATGGTTTTTATTTCTGAAGAGTCTGAAACTTAACCACCTTTTCAAATGCAGTAACGGGATTTCTTCCTGTCGATAATTTAAGAAAAAATATTTTTGGGTGGTTTTGATAAACATCAAATCACATTACTTTTTAAAGTTACTGATATAGAGTTGTATCATTTTAGAGTGCGGAGAAGAGTGCCTTAGATGATCATTAATTACATAAGGATATTTTGGCGATTTTTCGACATTCAATCTGCCCTAGAGAAGCTAGCTGATATATCCATGTCCTAGCATAAGAAATCAAAAAGATAGCTCAAATTAAGAATTTCTTGGGGTCGCGAAGATCGTACGCGCCTAATTAAAGGTTAATGATATAAGTCTGAATTGCTTCATAGAAAACAACTCAATAATACGAAATTCCAATTTTCAATTTCCGCTTGCCGTTCATATACATTTGGATTTAACATTACCTGATTAACAATAGCCTCCACAAGTGGTCTGGTATAGTTAACATCATGCAGAGTAGAGGCGAACGAATCCACAAGTGGACCACACAGAGTGTCAAATTTACCAGGGTCAAATGTTATCTCACACATAACAGTAATCAAGTGACCAATGTTCTCCTGTGGAAACAATTTATTGTGTTACTGAAAATATAAAATATTAAAAGAATGTGCCTGTACATACACATATGATTTTATACTTGTTTAGTAATTTAATATATATTTTTTATGCATTCAAACACATTTTAACTGCGCAAACTATCAATAAAAATACTATAAACAAATTATTACATAAGACACCAACAGTTTTTGAAACCAACATAAAGGACTGAAACAACTGTAATAAGGAAATTATGATATGAAAATAGTAAAATTTTACAATGAATAAAATTATTGATATGTGAAGTAAACTATTAAATATATGTTAATAGGTACAATATAAAAAGTTCAAAGTGTTTATAGTTAAGTTGATATGAAAATAAATAATGTGTAGTATGTAATTAAAAGTTTTCATTCTAGGCTGTGCCTCCTGTGAATAATAATACATATTCATATCAATTTTGGTAGATCCCTAATTTAATGACCTTTTATTAGATTGAAGCAGTGTTATATTTTTTATCTTGTCATGTTTTTACTGAGTTTTTTTTTTACAGCATATCATACCAAATGGATGACAAGATAAAGTTATTCTTAACGTAAGATGCAACAAATAAAAACAAATATTCATTAGTATAGTAAAAACTATATCAGCCTAGCCTATTTTGATTGGCCAAAACATTATTTGCACAAGCAATATTAAAATAAAAATATGTATGATTTTTTCAATGAAACAATTTTAGCTACACTTATGTATCATGTACATTTAACTTGTATGAATAAATACAAATTTGATGTACAAATCATTTGCCACATGTTTTGAAGGTAATTAAAATTGTCAAAAACAATACAAATAAAATATTTTTTTCGACATAAATCATTAACACTTTGAATGGGAGGCTTTATTTTTTTGGAAACTGACTGCACAGGTAGTTTAGTTGAGGGCAAACTGAAGGTATTTTTAAAAAATATGGCTTAGAAAACAATATAAACTTCCTCCACAGTGATCCAAAAGCCAAAAGGAATTACTTATGAAAAGGAGGATATTAACCTCCTGACCTGATAGACTGTAGTTGTGGTATCAAAATGTTTATTAAACACGGAGATTTTTTTTAAATAGGTGTATAAAAGATAGCAAATCCATATCTATCAATAATCTTGAATTTTCACAGGAGGCAAAAAATTAACTTATATTGTACCATTGATCTTACTCTTAAGTCTGCATTCTCTGATTCTTCCAAGGAATATGACATGTCTTCAAAATTATATGGATTTTGATCTTGTGCTTGCCGAAGACGATCCTGAACCGAGAAACGAGGCAAGCGGTACGGAACAGGATCAGTAGGGTATGTTATAGTCTGTGCAACATAATTTGGCGGGTACCACTCCTTAGCTTCTGCAGATAGTTTTGATTTCGGAGGCTCAACTGTGAACAAAAAAAAAGTAAAAAAAAACATATCACATTTGATAATAAATATGATACATTCCACAAAGAGAAGTGTAACCAAAAATATAGAAAAAAAAAAAAATTGAGTAATTAGTGAATTATATACATACGCATAGGTTACATTACCCCCGTTACATTTACGTTATTAAAATTTCTATAGTTCTCATTACCGATCGCTACTTAAATTCGGCGCACGGCCGGCTGCTTTCTGTCAAACAACGCGGACGTCATCACAAATGAAAATCTTCAATACTTTCACCCGAAGATTTGATGAGCGTAGTGTGTGACGTAGCGACACCGACCGAAACGTAAATTACTTCAGAAAGAAATAGTTGATGTATAAATTACGAGCCATCATTTACCTTTTACATCCTCAGCTATGTTCTTCGGCCGCCGAAGTTCCCGAGGTGGTTTTTCGGGTTGCCAACCGCGGCCCCTGCCTCTGGAACCTCCGACGTCCCCGTTGTTCATTTCAATCGCTCTTCACGATTAGTTCCAAGTAAAACTTCGGAACACAGAATTCGATGAAGAAATTCCATAAACCGTGTTAATATTTATGCTTGAAGATCGGAAAATATCTCGTTCGTTGATTCGACACGTAAACAAAGACAAACACTAAAATAGGTATCGTTTCAATCACAGCCGTACCTCCATGTTATTTGTGCGAGTAGGACGGAAAATTAAATGTACAATTTCCTTTGCATGCGAATACGTTCCACAGGACGCAGTAAGTTTTGTGATTGTCTTGATTGATTTAATTTAAATTTATTGATTTTATACCAAATTATATATTATAACTAATTGTAAGTTGGTGTTTCCGTAAACTAAGTTTTTGTTTATTTATATATGTTTTGTGTTACTCATTTATTATGATTTTACGCTAAATAAATCGGTCTTTAATCAAAAATCGGCATCTTGTCTCTGAGTTCTGTACGACACGAGTTTATTTTAATTATATAATTCAAAAGAAATAAGACATTGGTGCAAAATTAGTGAGTATCTAAAAATTTATTAATTGATTCGATGGATCAGTGGATGAATCGGATAAGATATCTAACATGACATTTGTGGCAAGCCTTGTATAATCTACCGATACCGAGTACCAACACTACCGACAGTACCGAATTACCGATGCCGATAGTCTGATCGATTCCGACTTACTTACCTACCTAGTTCAATCATCTCTGTCTTCCTCCAGTAAATTTTCCTACTAAAATTATTGCGTATTACTTACGGTAAAAAATCTTAAAAAAACGTGAAAGTGATTTGAAGTGTATTTTAATTTATGTTTGTAGTAAGATCATCAAATTCATTTTCAGGTGTAAAATGGTTTAACTTTTTGGATAACCTTGTTAGCTTACGTAAGGTTTAAATTATTAAACCAAGATGGGTAATAAAGTTTCTGCAGAAGCTGTGAATATTAAAACTGTTAAAAATGACTCGAGTCCTCCACCTGAATGTCCTATGCATAATAAAGAAGCCAAGAGCAATGAAGTTAAGGCGCCAGTATCAGAATGTCCCGTACAACATGATAACACGATCAACCCCTATAACATGGTACTGTATATAATTACCTGTTATTTGATTTTATTATACTGTAGTAAAAAATTTAAGCTGTTTACCAACTAAAGCTACTCGTATCGTGTTAAAGAAATTGAGATTCAAATTACACAATGTTAAAATATTATTTCAGATGCCTCCAGCAAACCAGCAACCAGCACCAGACCAGCCTTTCTCCTTGCCGACTCAGCGCCAGGTATCGTCAATACCACGTGCTATGCCCGACGGATCCACAGAATTCTGGGTGTACCCTAGTCAACAAATGTTCTGGAATGCTATGCTTCGTAAGGGCTGGCGATGGAAGGATGAAGATATCAAGCAAAAGGACATGGAAGACATTATTCGTATACATAATGCCAATAATGAACAGGTACGTCTTTTCTCACAATAATCTGAATATTTCATATGGATAAACTATGTGTTTAAGAAGAAAATAGTAATAGCACCACAGCCATATATAAACTAGTTGCCAAACTGTGTTTTAAGGTATGATAATGTAAAACATTAAATATGCTGTAAATTGACAATCATTCGTAGCTTATGTCTTTACATGTGTATTAATTCTATTACATTACATATACAATAAAATAATATAATACCAATGAGGGTAATGATTTTTATGTATTGTATTCTCTAAACCAAAATGCTTAAGACAGTTTTATATAGGAAAAGGGACATTGGGATGTCCTTAATTATTATGCAAGAATATATTAACATTTAAATAAATAAACTTTAAATAAATTTCAGGCATGGCAGGAAGTCTTAAAATGGGAAGCATTGCATGCCAAAGAATGTGGTCATCCAAGGCTCAAAAGTTTTGGAGGAAAAGCTACACAGTATAGTCCACGAGCCAGACTTCGATCTTTGCTTGGGTAAGTTAATGATCTTTACTTTGTAAATTAGAAATTCAATTCAATTTCCACATATAATTTGAAATGTTGTTTATTATAGGGTATTAATATAACACTGCAGCTTGCTCAGGATTTTATGAGTGAATGCACCTTATTTTAGAATTGTACTTATTAGTGTTCTCAATACAAATACTGGTAATTTTTATTTTTTCAGATATGAACTGCCATTTGATCGCCATGATTGGATTGTTGATAGATGTGGAAAAGATGTCCGCTATGTCATCGATTATTATGATGGTGGGGATGTTGACAATAAGTTCCAATTTGCTTTACTTGATGTCAGGCCGGCACTCGACTCCTTTGATAATGCCTGGGATAGAATGAAAGTTATGTACATGAGGTACCGCTACGAGTTGCTCGGAAATAAAGAACAAACCACAAAATTGACAAACTAATTTCATTTATGTATACTATTTATAGCAAATATTCATTTAAAATTTGAATAATTGTAAAATATTATTTGTTTTTGTTTTAAAATCCATATAAAAGTTGATGTGGGGTTCTTCCGTCGACAGACATTGTCACTGCAGAAACTCTTTGTGATTTTGATTATTTAATGTAAATTATGCCATTACATTGTTAGTATTATCATTTGAAAAAACTTGTATTAGAAAACATAGCATTATTTAAAATTAGTATCCATTTTTTAATTAGAATTGCATGAGTCAATCAGCAGTCACATTCTGAATACCATATCGATTATTATGTTAACTGTAATGTAGTAGTTAATAATTTACAACAATAAAATAGTGAAAACCTATTTTTAGACTTTCAATCAACCTTTGATAGTCCATAGTCACTATTCAGTAGTACAATTTCCTTTGTAAAATACCTGATAGGAGGGATTTTTTCAGTGCTCCCTAAGGTAATTTCAAAAATATCGAAAAATTGCCATAAAAACTGACAAAATAATCCAAATATTAAATCTAATCTATCTTGAACAGTTACCGCCATCGCCTCATACGAGATTCTATTTCCATTATTACGTTTTTAACTCAAAACATAGTGGCAAAATAGGGCCACCCTTTACCAAGGTTTTCAGGAAAATATTATGAACTTACAATTTTCAAGAATCAGGAAAAAATAAAAGCCTGACTGATAGTACCTAGGGCATTCTATTGTGACTGGTGGGACATTTGAGTCCAAAATTTGACCTACTATGAGTTATAACTAGGAAATCAGAACTTACACAATAGTGAAATGATGTTTTAGCATAGATACACAACTACTTTTTTACTAAAATACATTTGAAATAATTGAAATCTAAAATTTATCCCATTTTCCTCTTCTTTATAGAATGCCCCACCTATATTAACATTTAATTTATTATGCATTATCTTTACAACTAAAACATATTTCAGATAATTTTTATTAAGTTAAATATTATATATAAGGTATTTGGAAGGTGTTTTAGAACCAATAAGGTTTGCCAAAGGAGGTACTAATTAGCTTGAAAACTAATTCTAGTGCATATTGCGTCAGTGTGGATAGTGGCTGACTATACTAAGCGACCATCTTAGGCCCCTCGCCCACATGGCAGCCAAACAAAAATATGACGTTGTATGGGAGCCCGCGCACATAAGCAGCCCCGAACACCTGGTTGCGGCAGCCATTACAACGCGCCTTTTGCACAGCATGGCACTGGCTGCGCGCAGCTAGAGCGAGTGTTGGTGAATGTATGTGGCTCCTGTCAGTCTCCGCGCATTTGTTGTAGCAGCCAGATATATTTCATGTTCCGAATTTTTTTTACAAAAAGACTTTCGGTACAGAAAAAATCATACATTTCAAATTCAATTTCTGGTCTGGGTATGTACGAAAATCTTTAAAATGAGAATAGAATAAGCCTTAAGAGTGCCGTTCTAGAAAAAGGGGATGAATCCAATATCTTTTCTTTGCTTTGCGTTTTTTTACGAGATGAATGTTAAATTACAGGTTCTTCCGCGTCCTTATCGCTCGACGAGAGGATAACAAATGGCTGTCGATTGGCTGCCCAAATATTTTAGCTGCCGCAGCCAGGCTGTCTAGTGCGCGGGGACTCTTAGTCCTCAAGAGTGACAACTCATCTGAGATTACCTTCAGGTAGAATCTCCATTCTACATGGCGTTTGTTACAGATGTCCATGAGCGTGGCAGCAGTGAGCACTAACTATCAGATGGACCACATGCCACTTTGTATCTGTGATTGACGTTAGGTAAAATTCCTATTTTATATGGAGTTTGTTACAGATGATGATGGGCTCTTGCGAGCACTTTTAGTCTAGTGGACTTTAGAGGTTTTGAACTTCAGACTGAATTAAAGGATAATTTATCCACATTTCCAAATTAAATGCCCTTTTACTCGAGACAAGATGTAACATCTATAAAATCAACCTTTTTATGAACTTAGTTCTAATATTTAGGGTTCCTCTACAGAAATGAAAATCTTGATTTCCTATTCAATCTATGTTTCTAAATTAAACCATTTGTGAATAATCAGGATTTAATAATAAAAAAAGTTGAATTGCAGAAGGTGCATAATTATGGGTAATGTATCTATTTCTCAAAAAAAAATCTAAATTATTCTTACAGAAATTGATGGAAGTACTTTTTTCAGTTATACATTTTTATAACTATAATGTAAAATAGTGACAATTACACTTGATAACTTAAATATTTTATTGATGTTTACTATGTTTCTAAATTAACAAGTTGATTACTTGAAGAAAATCCTTTGCATTCATTTTTAAAAATCTGTACTTGTTGTTCAATGTACATTTCAAAGTTATTGTATGGGCATCCTGTTAGGACTTTGAACTTAGGTTTGCCTTTGCTATTATGGTACACTGATCTAAGCGTCAAAACTGGTAGATTCTCGGGAAATCTTACACCTGAAATCATAATGAATAACATCAGTATCATTTATTATCATGTATTGTAAGTAGGTAATAGCTACTTACAAAATATCTTACCTATATCAATTTGTAAAATCCAATGGAAATCTTTCATTTCAAAGAGAAAAGCAGCACTATTGGCATCATGCTCAAGGACTGCTCCTTCATATTTGATAATAAGTTGTGCCAATAGTTCGCGCTTCAGTCTGTCATTGCTTAGGATGTCTTGAATCTGTGAAAATGTAAATTACTTTTAAGTTAAAAATGTCAAATAAGGGACAAATGAGATGGCGTGTTTACTACTCAATCATGCAAGATCCAGTGGTCCGATTTACATGTTTTTTCATGGATATAACTTATTTACCTGGTCAACTCATAGGCTTCTTTTGATTGTGATAAAATGTACTGTTAAAATATGGCAACTATTTTTATGCCCCGTAGCGAAGCAAGAGTACCTAAGCTAGTTGTTAATAGATACACATTTATTATAGGTTTTTGTTATTATTATGACTTATGAGACAGGTATGTCAGAGAATGCATTAGTATTATATAGTAGTTTAGTAAAACCCTAGTTATGGATGTTATCATAAACCTGTTCGTGGCTCAATACTGTGCTTGAGTTTCATCTCCACGTGAGGGGCTTCTGACATAGGCTGGTACACTAGACCAGGAGATTGGTAGACTTTACTTACTCTCGAGAATTTTTAAGTCTCAATAACTCAGATAGTTATAACTATGTTCACATAGATAGTTTTTTTACTATGAATAACTGGTAAATAATTCCCAAAGTTATTCATATAATCAGTACAATTGTTTCCATTCGTACACGATGCCTGTTTAGTATCAATATACTATTTGCTGGAATAACATGCCTTGCTAGTTACTAGTGTTAATATATATTTTTATAATTTCCTAAGTTTTATCAAAAACCTTATCTAAGAAACCAGGTAGTCACACTTGATGTGGACATATATCGTTGATCAAAGTATGTTTAATATATTTTTAACATTTATACCTTGTTATTAAGAAGTTCCGTGACCATTGGAACATAATCCATTAAAACTCCAGATTGATGCATCCTGGAAATAAATAGAAATATGTACATATTTAAAGTTTTTGTAAATTATTGTACATATTTAAGAATTACAAAAATAACACACTTATTGCAATGTAGTTAATGATACAGTAATTTGTATTTAGTTCTTAAACTATAATTCAAAACCCAAGAATCAGTTAATGTATCAATAAATATGACTGGAATTTTAGAAGATTTTGGTGCATCTTTCCTTATTCTTTTTATTATAATAATTATGATATACATATATATATAAATATTATATAAATTAGCAGATGTTATAAATATGTTATTAAATAAATAAATAATACTATTTTTTTTTATAAGATATTGGCAAGGCACCATTAACATCACCAATTGCAGTTGCTAATTTAAATTATATGTTATTGATATTCAATCTACATACATTGGTAAATTTATGTTTCCAAGTACTTTAGTCAGAAATGGTGACAATATAAGTTCTGCATTTGTAGAATTTGGATACCGGACCAGCAGAAGAGCTGTATCTATTCCAGGATTCTGTGCAATTCTGAAAGAACAGGTATATATTACATTTTTTATTTTATTTTTAAACACAACTCTATATACATATATATTTATAAAACAAAACTATATGTAATATCTTTACATGTAAATTGCTATACTAATAGTTTTACTACATATTTCAAAAGAAAATGAAACATAAGACAATACCCTTCATTGTATAACTCAGGTAATCTTGAAGTGTCAACTTTAAGTTTAATCAAAAATTCAACTAAATGTCCAGTGACCCAAACTTCTATGTCTTCCTTAGTGATTAACGCATTGCCCAATAATGCACTGTATTCAAAATATGCCCGTGAGCTTTCATCTTCACCCAATTTCTTGATCTACAAAAAAAATATTTATATAATTCTTAATATTAAAAGGAAAATATTAAGGAAAATGAATATTAGCACTATTTGATAACCATGTGCATTGCAGTCACATTCATACATGCAATCATGTGGTATATAAGGATAATGTTACCTGATGAAGTTTATACAAATTGATCATTTGTGATAAAACATGACTGAGTGATTTGGGATCATTTGCATCCCAAGTCAGTAGGCTGGGAATGTGCTTGAGGACATATTCATCATCAACGTTGTTGAGGAAGGACTCATCGTCAAATTTGAAGTCAGGAGCGAACCAAGGCACCGATGCATCAAATATAATATCC
Organism: Cecropterus lyciades; assembly: GCA_002930495.1. NCBI lineage: Eukaryota > Metazoa > Arthropoda > Insecta > Lepidoptera > Hesperiidae > Cecropterus > Cecropterus lyciades. The sequence goes on from MOOZ01000324.1 coordinate 271,593, forward strand.
CATTTTAATTTTTTAGAACAATATGGGAGAACTATTCGAAATCGGGTTTCATTTTCATCTGAGCACCCCATTCTCTCCAAGTCCACTTTACTTTTACATAATCCTGTAGATGCAATAAAGTACATGAAATATTGTAACAATTAAGTGAATGTATTTATGTTGGTGTCAAAGCATGCCATTTGTGCCTGTAATTGAAATGACACTTAGTTTGTCAGGTTAGTAATTTCTTAAACACACCAACAGCATAACAAACAACATATTACAAAAAAAGGATTTCTATACAAATACTCTGCAAGTATGCATGTCAATTATAGTTGCATACATTGCTCAACAGAAACACGAGTTAAAATTAATTAAAAGAATTTAAACTAATTGGAAAATGAAATAATATAACGGAAAACAATTTGAATCTACGGCAAGTCACAAGCACCGAGCGAGAAATATGTAGTGAGTTTTTTTTCAGGCTTGTGCCTGAATCATGAAAAATGTCTAAGTCTTTGAATGACACAGAGAATTGGTTGTACTCAGAACATATCTGCATTAGTAAAGTTATTTGGTCAAGCTTGTTTATTGGAGGTGATACACGTCGTTGGTGCAATAATAAATAAATATAAAATGTAAGTACGAATTAGTGTAATAAAGAACGATAATTCGTATAATATAAATATGATTCATTACCAAGTTCCAAATCCTGATAAATGTTTTGAACATATGGTCGAAAGGGGGGTGCTATATCACTCAGAACACTTAAGTTTTCGGTAGACATCATTGATTCATACTACTTGGTGGTGCAGTTTAAAACGCAGTCTCGTATTATCCGCTTTTCATAAAATTACAAAGTAAGGAAAGGTAAGTTTTTCTTTTATAACGGCACGGCTGTAATATTAAATAAAACTATATTTATGTATTTATCAATTTAGTTTATAAATTAATAACACCGACACTGAAAGACTGAAAAAGTCTTAGAACAAAATAAATTGTTTAAAAATAAAAAGTGACAAATTAATATGACAAATGACAATCAGGATACGTACATTGCCTACATACTATACTAGTGGTGAGCGATAGTGCGTCCCAAATCGTGATTATAAAATGACAGTATTATATACCTACTTAAAACTACGGTATTTTGTACAAAATTACTGTAAATGACATTTTAAAGAGTTTTGAAGGGAAATTTACGCCTTGCCTTTTGACAAGGCTTGTGAAATTTGAAGACAAAAAAATGTGCTTTTTATATACATTCTTCGATCAAATTTCGAAATAACATGTGATTATTATGAAGTAATATAAAAAAAATGCTACTTTTATTTGCTTTCAAGTACGTTGTTACCAAAACAGTGGACACTGTATTTTTACCGTTACAGCGTATACTGTAACGGTAAAAATACAGTGTCCGTGTCAGTTTATTGTATAATAAAAAAGTTAATTGCAATTGCAAAAATTGATTGCAACTATTTAGTACTTCCAGATCGTGATTATAAAATTACAGCACATTCTACTGAAAATTAAAGAATTTAGTATAAAATTACAATAGGTCATCTATTAAACAATTTTGAGGGGAAAATTTGGTTAACGAAAAATAAAAGTAATATACTTCCCTGGGTTTGTGCAATTTGACACCCAAAAAAGGCATTTCTCGATCATAATCCAAATAAAATATTACTGTATACTGTAATGACCCAATACAGTAGTCAGCAAAAAAGTTGAAAATACAGTAATTCTACTTACAGTGCATCTTGAAGCACTGATACTAATAGATTGATGGAATCATTCGATCATGAACATGTCTCGCACAAAGTTATCAAGGAAAAAGTAGTTATAAAGAATTTGTTGTTTGAATATAAAATATCTTACTTACATTATAAAGGGTTGGAAGTTTGTAAGTATGGATGTATGTTTGTTAGTCAATCACGACAGAATGGTAGTGGTGGTGGAAACGTTGGTGGTTAACAAGCTGGTAGTGATGATTGGTGGTGGACGTGTTGGTTGTGGTGATAGTGGTAATGGTAATTTTGGAGGGGTGGTAACTTTTTTAGTGGTGGTAGATAGGTGGTAGAGAGTGGCAGAGTATGACATAGCTAGCTTTTCCGGAAAAATGTCCGGTTCCTATAACATTCCAGAATAGCATAACAATAATAATTGTATCCTACAGGAATCGTATATTTAAGAAGAGTAAAATAGTTGCATAGTGGATTTAGAGCCACTCAAATAGTACATAAGTACCAAGGGAGGACAAAGGATCGTTACTTTGATAACTTTCGATAGTTGACAAGGGGGTAGAGGTGGGATAGGGGATAAAAATTGTCAAAATTCTGCTTAGGAAGGTGTAAAGGTTCTAAATTCCAAAACTAGCCACCATAAATTCCTCCATAAATTACAGATTTAAAATTGGTAATACAAATAGTTTTTGACGTTATTCGATTTCATAGAATTATTTGGTAATCAATAATCGATTACCTATTAGAAGTAACTACTAATATATCAAAATAAGTAACTACTAAATATCTCGATTACGATTATGCCAAAACTGCAACGATTGTAAGTAATGTTGACGCTCTATAGTAGAATATTAATAGTTTAGCGACAAAAACACGATCTATTTTTTAACTATAGGCCTTTCCTTAAATAGAGCAAAACTGTTTAAAATTGACACTCTTGCTGGTACATTCACCAATCGCCATTTCTCATTAAATTGGCCCGACAGTTTGCAGTAGTGATGTGTAGGATGTATTTCAATAGTTCATATTAAAAAGATCCGATAAAATTGTTCTTATATTCTGAATGGTGCTATATAAATATTTGGCCATAATAGCTTTGAGGCACAATTATCATAGATCCTTACAAAACTGTCGGGCCAACCAAGAATAATTTGGCCTTTTTTCGCAAATTGTTCCCAAAAAGGTTATAATTATAAATATTGTATAAGATGGCTATAATTATACACAAACTGGCTTGAATTAGGTCTTGGCTAGGTCCTGTTTATAAATGGAGGGTCATTTTTTTTTAATTTACAATATTTGTATGAAGCAATTGAGATTTTACAAGGCTTTGTAAATTCTGTTATATTTTCTCTATGGTTGATTGGGTACAAAATATATGATGATTTAAGAACCAAACGATCATTGTTTAATGGCTGTACGGAAAATTAAGAGAAAACTCGAATTCTACATAAATGTGTCATAATTTTTAATTATTTCAGTATGAAAATTACAATTTATTTTTATTACGGAATTCGGATTAATTTTGGCAGTTAGTAACATTGGACAGTCTGTTTGATTGGAAGTAGAACACAAAAACGTTTGTTTTCATAAACGATTTGTCGTGTAATAAATTATGAAAAACATGAATTCAGTTCTATTAAATAATGTTTCCGAATTAACAAAACTAGCAAGAAAATTCAATTGTTTCTATCTATCAGGTAAATATAGATTTAGTGGGAGCAATCTATTGGTAAACGTGAATCGTTTTTTAATAACTATTTTGTTGAAGGTCTACATCAAGGCATTTGTAAACCATTCATAGTAGCCGGTCACCAGGTTGGCTTGATTCGACCCGATGTGTTAAAATATTTGCACAGATTTCCCGAGGTATGTTTTTCCATAAAATTTTTACAATTCTGTATTAAAGCAATGTCTTTCTGTGTGTCAGCAGCATATTTGATACGATATTGGTTTTAAATTTTGCATTGATTTCCAATAATAAAGACTCATTCTTCTGCAATTTAGACTCCTATCGATAAATATTGTTTCAATACTGTGGTTATTTGTTAATGAAACAAAGGACCTAATATAAAATATTCTGGCTCTGATGATTTACATAATGTACATATGCATTTGTCGTGTAGTTTCTTACTTATTTAGTATAGTTACCATATTTTTTTAACTACTGTACAAATCAATGGCTCACATAAAAATGGTCATGGCTGTTTTGATGTGTAGTGGGTCCAATTACAGTAGTGTAGTAGCATACATGATTATATAGAAATATACAATTAATTAATTAGTAGGGCTAATTCTGTCTATTTGTATTTAATGTTGTATGTGTGCCCTGTCTTTGTATATCTAAGATTGTGTTTAGAAAATATTTGTAAAAATATTTAATGATAATTTATCTTCTTCTTCTTGTATTTAGGTTTTTAGAGTAGCGGGGAAATATGTTGAATTAAACCCAGCATTTAGAGACTATCAAGAGAGAACAGTAAAGGTTGCTGAAGTTTTGCAGAAGTTAAGGAAAGATGATGAGATATGCGCTCTTAAGGGTTGGAGGGATGAGGTATTTAATATCTTTTATAAATATATAATAATAACCATACTAGTAACACATACATTTTGTTGCCACTATTACATTATTGTATTGTCAAACCATTACTATCCCTATGCAAGCCATGAGTCTCTTCACAGGGTGAGAAGGTTTTGACAATAATCCACAACGAAAGGTAGATTTCACACAACATTGAAAGTTTTTTTTTAAGAATTCAGGACTGTATGTACCTGGGTTTGGAACCTCGTATAATCCTATTGGGAGGCACTAACATAACCTAGGTAATTTTGGCCTCCCAACAGGATTATTTGAGGATACAATACAATAAAGGATATAATAGGGCTGTATCTGTAGTATGTAGTTACTATTTAAAATTATAACGGGAATATGTCTTATTCCCGTGGAAAAAATATGTTCTTATAAACAATCACATAATACTTTCACTTTCAATTTTTAATTGTTTATAGGACTACAGAATTATAACAGAACTTAAATTGTACTGTATTGTATTATCTGCATTGTATATCATATAAGATATACATAAGACAATAACTGTGTTATCATATTTTATTCTTTACTAATGCTTCAGTTTCATTGTGCAATCTAATGTACCTACTTGTAAAATTCATTTAATTTAAGTTTGATAATAAAAACCATTTTAAATAAAAATTTATGTACGTACAATAAAAGTATTGTGATAAGATAGAATGGCCTGGAAAAATGATTGTTCATTTTATGAACATGTGTATGAACATGTGTTCATACACATGTTGCGAAGGCATCATGTGGAAATATGAATTGAAAATTTTTGCTTACTTAGTACACATGACATTGAATGGTTTATTTATCGAGTTTAAATTTATTATTTCCAGTTTATGGCAAATGCCAAATGATATTTTGTATAAATGGAAATTGTTAATCTATCATATTGCTGCTTTGTATGAATGATGTAATTGCAAAATTTACCAATTTAAAGTTTCAAGATACAGTTTTATAAAAGTTGGTGCTTTATCTACTCTGTGGTTGATGGCCTTTTAATTCTTATTATTTTAACTTCAATTTATCAAAAAGTGAAAAACAAAAAGCATTATTTATTGGTTTCTCTGGCTCTTCTGCAAAATTTGCACTTAATTTACTAAAATTTTCGATGAAATTATGGCAGTGGAGGGCAGTACATCACTGGCCAGAAAGTGGGGCCAGTTAGAGGAGGCCTTTGCTTTAAAAAGCACACAGATCTAAAAGCCAACAAAACAACTGATGAACCTAACTGTGAAAATATCTGACAAAAGACTTATTATTATATTATTATGTGGTGCAATATTTATTTCTATCTGCTAATTCACCTCTCACTATTTAGTTTTGATTTTTGTGGTTGATAATAGGTTGTTTTTAGCAATATTTGTGGTTGATTGTGATTATTTTTGGGCGGACATACCAATTTTATATACCACATTATGAGTATTATGTATTTGTAATTGCAGTGCTTTGAAGTCAGCACACCATTTTACCATGAGAGTCTTTTGGAAATGGACCGAAGTGCTGTATGTCTGTTTGGTATTCGTAACTACGGCGTCAGCGTTACTGGATACCTTAATCATCCATCTAAGGGTCTTTGCATCTGGCTTCAGCAACGTAGTTTTACGAAGCAGACTTGGCCTGGTTAGTACAAATTTTACTATACTTTAAATAGGCAGTTACTGTCAATTTTGCTATTGCCATTTAGAATTATCAATTTTGAATATAGATTTTTATGTTTGGCTTTTATATTAGTATTCTGGGTTTCGAGCAAACAATTCATATTGAAATTCAAATTTTTACGTTTTAAGCAGCTCTTAAACTTAAGTGGTTAAAAATTCAGGCCATTCCATAGGAATTAAAGTAATAAATTAAAAAAAGGTTTAAAGTTGTGTATTAACTAAGTTTCTAATGAAGCTGAGGCTGACTGTTAGATAAGACTCTCCTAATTGGTGCCAGCTAACCGGTCCTGTACGGTCTAAGTCCAGCAGGTTCCCACTGTATGTCCTTGTAGTAGAAGACACCGATTGTGTTCCGTTGGAGATCCTGGTGTCATCCACGCAGCGCTGAGGATGGCCAGCTGGGGGGGTTTTAGTGTATTATATGTCCCACTGTATTCTTCATGTCATTTTGATCTTTAAAAAGTTTAGTAGACCAAAATTGAAACTTTATTTGAAGTGATGTTATAAATATTTTCTAAGTAGATGTTTTCTCTTTTTATTTACGTAAATAAATCTGATTATATTCCAGGAAAATGGGATTGTTTTGTAAGTGGTGGTTTGGCTGTTGGTTACGGCATCCTGGAGACTGCTGTAAAGGAGGCAGCTGAAGAGGCGTCAGTAGTTGGAGAGCTAGTGAAAAAGCTTGTACCAGCTGGATGTGTGAGGTTTGTTCATCTTAATATCACATATTACTCAGACTATTATGTTGATATAAACTGCAGAAATAATGTGTATAACAACTTGTTTAGTTCTGTTTATTACTTTTCCTTTACAATTATTTTCACTAGCTTTGTGATTTGTGTAAGTTCTCATTAATTATTATGGCGTATACTTCAGAGCGGTCAAACTGGATCTCCAATTTACCCATAATATGTGTATTTATAAATTTCAATTTTATACCTTTTACAAGAGAGTATTTTTACAATTCTGATTAGCATTTCCGGAGATTAACGCATACAACTAATTTATTTAATGTTTAAGTCATTTTAGTATATACATGTGACAGAAGACTGTACCTTCCGTCGCTTATGTAAGACCTGCATTAAAAATGTGTGGAAGACCATGAAATATTCATAATATATCAATATATTATTGCTAATGTGTACAGTTATTTTTTTCAGCTTTTATTTCGAAAGTGAACGAGGATTGTTTCCTAATACAGAGTATGTATATGACTTAGAGCTTCCATTAGATTTTGTACCACAAAATGCTGATGGCGAGGTAGAAAGCTTTGAGTTGTTGACAGCTGAAGAGTGTGTACAAAGAGCTCTTACACCTCAGTTCAAGACCACCAGTGCTCCAGTATTGATTGATTTTCTGATACGAAGAGGATTTATAAATCCTGAGAATGGTATGTCCTGATTCAAAATATTGTACCTTTGTGTGACAGACTATGATTACATTTAGGACCATAGTATTATTTTA